>JAHDVE020005759.1:0-96421 GCA_022606495.2 Halesus radiatus | reverse complement strand
GGATCTGAAAGGCTAACTTTACTCTGGCTTCGATGGAGCCCCCCATACCTGAGCTAATCACTTAGGGTTACAGCAATCATATCAATGGACGACTTGTTGGGAAGATTGGTTTCATTATAGAAGACTAGATTGTCA
The DNA here is from genome assembly GCA_022606495.2 of Halesus radiatus. NCBI lineage: Eukaryota > Metazoa > Arthropoda > Insecta > Trichoptera > Limnephilidae > Halesus > Halesus radiatus. The sequence continues at coordinate 96,286 of JAHDVE020005759.1, read as the reverse complement.
TATCGATTCCTTTTAAATGTTGTCAGACTTGTTTGGGTCTTTGAAACATTAAATTCGACGAGGTTATTCTTACCCCAAGAGAAAACCCTATTGTGGTAACCGTCCATTCTCTACTTCAAAGCCCTCCAAATCATTGGAGTTTATGTGCCCTTTAGGGGAATTTCAAACAAAAAGCTATCATGGACTGTACTGTCTTCCGTGTAACAATGGATTGGTGCACATGTCAAGAAGTCATTGATGTGGAACAAAAACAATGTCGACGACGGAACCGATGCCTGTGGGACGCCAGCTTTTATTGAATGCGATGAAGAGATGAAACCATCAGCAACCGTCTGAATCGATATCTCCATCAAAAAGTTGGCAATCCACGTAAACAATGATATGGGAAGTCGGCTATTAGTTGGCAAGTCCTCGGTGCCAAACCCGGTCAAAGGCTTTAGAAATGTCCAGTGAGACAGGTTGAATTTCAGCGTGACGTCCCAGGCACTGCCCCCAAACATGCATCACATACGCGAGAAGTTCACCGAACGAGCGATTCTGCCGGAATCCGTATTGACGGTATTTCATCATTTTGTCGTTCTCGAGGTATGTGAGCAGTTTATCGTTGTTCACAGGTTCCATCACCTTGGACAGAACTGATGTGATCGCTATGGGACGGTAGTTGGCCGGATTGGGGCGGTCATCTTTCTTAGGTTTAGGATGAATGACCACTTTTTTCCAACCAGAAGGTACAGAGCCACATTTCAGGGACATTTTAAGGAGGTTTGTCTTATAAAGTCTTATAAAACGATGACAAAGTATATTTTCTTATAGAACCAATTTGATCAATAATTTAGGATTAAATGTTTGCTTCCCTGATAAATCAACTCATGTAAGAATCGGGACACTTTTAAAAAGACATATAAAGTCGTAACCTAATTAATCTAATTAAAATAAAATAAAATTTTAAAATAAAAAAATTATAAAATAGAAAAAAGTAATTATTTCGTTTTGAACAATGTTATCCATTGTGCACATTTGTTACATAATTTTATTTATTTGCTACCAGTTTCGATACATCCAAGTATTCAGTTTTCAATAAAATATAAATATAAATATAGATTTATGTGACACAATGTACATTTATTACCACTAACATTTTTATCGAATTTTTCAATACCGACAGAAACCGATTGACCAAGGTACGGGCCTGCCCGAGGCTGGGACCTCTCCCCTGCCAATATTAATTTTGCATTTCTTTCTTTAAAACTAACATTTTTTAGTTATGTTCCCCACCCACCCAACAAAACTTTCACGTCGACTAATTAGAATTTTAAAAGAAGGATAAGCAAAGGTGTCTTTTGCGTAATATTTTATTGCACGGAAATAGCGAATTATTTTTAGTGCTATTATTATCCAATACTAACGGTTTGACAACTGCCACGAAGTTGAAACCAGTTATAAAACAAATTGAAGAGATACTATGGTATTTTTGACGCACTGTAAAAACTGAAACAACAATTTTCTGATTTATAATGTCTTATCATTTATGACGAGTGAAGCAAATTCTTTGTGTGAATGTATAAATTTTTAGACATAGAATTAACAGAGGTATGATATCGAAGCATTTCAAAAGGCAAAATATTTAACAATTAAGACATTCGTAGACATGAGACGAGAAATTTAAAAGTCAATATTTTGCCAAAAAGGAAAAATCAAGCAAGCAAAAATGTATTTTAAACCAGGCCGTCCCAATATACACTTAAATCACAAATGACTGCAATAGAAAATATTATTAATTAAAAAATAAAATAAAAAACTGTATAAAAAGTTGTCAACTAAGGTGATTAAATTATCTTATTTAATTTATTTTTGAGAAAATTAACAGCAAGTTTTAAAATTAACATAGGTACATGTAATAATAAAAATAGGTACTGTGCCAATTGTAAAAATTCCACCGATGATATTAAATGATATAAGTAAAGTGTGACAGTATAAGTGAATTTAACAGTTACATTATCTATGTTAAAGGAGAGTGGAGGAGAAAATAGACTTGGGATAAAAGGACGGTGAGAGATAAAATTTAATTTGAGTGCGATTGCTTAATGGGTTTACGTTTTGTGTTCTGTATAGTTGAGTTAAAAATGTCAATGTGGTAATAATTTTATTTGATATTTCTAATGGATAGTTACATACTCCTGACATGGTGATATATGAATATGTACAAGTATAAAAAAGACGGGGGAGAAGTCATGGTTGCTGTGTTCAGAAAACTAGAAGCAAAGAGGATGGCGCATTGGGAGAGTGAAGAAGAGGACATGTTGATCCAACTAAATATTAACCATAACAACAGGAGTGTTAAACTAAACATTTGCAAAGTATGTCTTCCACCCTCTGAAGATGAATCTATTGTAATCTCCTTTTTAAGCAATCTTCGAAATTTATACCTAACAACACCAAACCAACTCATCTTAATATTTGGCAATTTTAATAAGTCTAACATTCATTGGATTACTGATGAAATGAAAAAACTCTTGCCTTTCACTACAAACATAAATACAATCATCTCAGACATCATTGACACTCTATCATTCTGCAATCTTAAACAATTAAACGGAATAGTTAATCACCAATTCAAAATACTAGATCTCATTTTATCCGACAAAGAAGACAGATCAGTAAGTCATTCCTCATTTCCACTGAGCAAAGAAGATTCCTATCATCCTGCTCTAGAAGTAAATTTTCCAATCAACATTTAATCAAATTTAGAAACCTTAAGCAATTCTAGACCAAACTTTTATAAAGCCGACTATGCCTCAATTAATAGCTTGCTCGGAGACATAGATTGGAAATTTATTAATCAGAGCATTATAGATCAATCCGTTGATCAATTTTATAGCATACTCTACCAGATTATCTCTTCTAATGTACCCATGAAAATGAACAGAAAACACTTATTGTAAATAACCCTAAGTGGTACTCACAAGACCTCATTCATTTTATAAAGGAAAAAAAAAAACAATTTAAATAAAAATAAAAATAAAAGAAAAACAAATAAACATGTAAACATTAGACATGCGACAATCGTAAAAAACAATTTATTATTATCTTATTTAATTTTTTTTTATCTATGTTTGGAAAAGCTCAATTGGTGTCTAAATAAAGAAATAATTTACATTAAATGAATTTGTGGATCTGTACTACACATATATATAAGACGCACCCGATTGGAATTTTTTAACTGATCTAAGGTTTCGTTTTATGAAATTTATAAATGTATCAGGATCTCGAAAACAAACGATTTTATAGTCATGTTTTTATATTCTAGTCCATCAACCCTACAATGGATAACGTTGATTTTCGGGACAATGTGTTAAAAATTATGCATTAAACATTAGAGCACACGATATTGTGGGTTTCCAAACAAATTCCTTGCTTGATTTTTATGCCCCATTTTAAGAATTTTTTTATAAATCATTAGATAGGTAGGTACTATTTAAACAGAAAATCAGTTCAACAAACTTACAATAATAATGGGAATACTTTCATTATTATAGTTAGTTTTTGGTTCAAGTTTCACCGCTTTTCCAAGACGAATCAAGATGATGATAATAGAGGGTCATTTTTGTTTAAAATCACCCCAAGGGCGCTGTACAAATGATTTTTCCAATGCTCTATCTTATCACTAACTATAGACAATCTATTATTACTCCTTATGGATAACAAACTACATTCACCGGTTCATCGATCTGTAATACCAAATTATAAGTACTATGCATTTTACCCAGGAATGTGATGCCACGTTAAAATATACAGGTTATTAAACTTATGTACAGGGATGTAATATTACACAGGACAATACTTACCTGACAGGTCACTTGAGATGAACACTATTTATTAGAGAAATTTCTATACGGTTCTGCACGCAGAGAACATAATTTTGGAAAACACATGTTATTGAAGATATTATTTAATCCTGTTGTCACACTGCTTGGCATGAAACGAACTATCCATAAGTATATTGTTGGGCTATTGGCCAATACATCGTTAATAACGAAACTCAAAATTAATTTGTAAGGAGTGAGAAGCTGTTATAAACGGTTTCAAAACATCCAAAACTATTTCGCCTTTTATAAAATGAGCGATCATGTCGGACGTTAGATTTTGAAGCCATTGTGCGGTGTTAATTAAGTAATTCATTTCAATTTTTCTTTTCAGCGTAAATATTGAACAATCACGAAATATTTCAATGAAAAATTTCCTTATTTTAAATCACTTTATTATATTTATACTTTGTTGACCGGTTTCGGTTGAACTAAACCATCTTCAGGACCATAATCGTAAACTAAATAAAAATACAGAGATTTACTGTGCTAAAAAAAGTGAAACCGGGGGGGGGGGGAGGGAAGAGACAGAATATTAGAGTAGAACAGGATAGAGCATCAGAGAGGAGACAGTAATCATTCCATTAATCCATAATCCAATCAGAGCGGAAGATACTCTCAATATCGCCATGGTGAAAGACCACCATTCAGAATTGAAACGTTGCCTGAAATGGCTTTTAGCCGTGTTTGGTGACCAGATCTGAATAGCCAGGTATTCCCCGCCTTCCTTTTCCCCTTATCCTTCCCCTCCCCAATACCTTCAGCCTCACAACATTCCTCAATTGGGAATGCCATAGTCTCACTGGCTCCAGACGGTTGGGAGCAGTTGCTCCAGACGGTTGGGAGCAGTTGGGACTCTTGTGCGGTATACATATAATAAAAAAATAATAATCACAAATCTGTTTTTAATTTTTTTTATTTGGTTTCATACATTTTTTTTTTTACATAATAACAAATTACAGTGTAATTCAGGATGTTTTTGATGGTCCTTCTTATTATGGACCCCTTTACCTCGTTGTTAAGATCTCTACGACGCTATGATCCACTTACACGTAATATATCTTTCAGTGGCCTGGGAATTTGCTAGCAAAAAATGATTTAAGAGATATTCAAGTCATTCAAAATAGAGCCCTACGAAATATCATTAGTTTGCCGTGGGACATACATGCCAAAGACATCTGCGGAAACTCTCAAATAATCTTCCACTTTAACACCATTCCCACCTTTGAAATAACAAACACTACCTTGCATGTTATTCAACACTCAGCACACACTAATACTACACTCAATTACAATCACAAAGAATATCAACACAATACAAGAAATCCCCACAAACTACATGAATATACACAAAACACAACGAGCAAAATGTGGAATAAAATCTGTAGACTGGATAACTAACACACAATACAATAATTACCCAATGAGATTAAATACGCAGGCAATGTGAAAGGACTCAAAGTAAGATGCTTAATTATATTATCTGAAAGATTACCTGAACGATTAAAGCTGTGATGTGTCTTTGTTAAGTACAATACATAATGTACCAGTGATTTGTTTCTTTAAAGAAAATGTTTTTTTTTGTATATATTGTAAATATTAATAATGTATTGTAAATGTTACTTACGTATTTTAAATGTTAAAGGTCGATGTACATCCCCCGGCACTACGCAGTGCAAACATGTGAAGTGGCCGGCACGGCAAAATTTGTTACATAGTGGCGTAATGTGAAACTCTCTTCTGTGCCGTTGCTGGCGCATTACGTATCTGTAATACGCAGTGCCGGTAGGTGTTAATAGACTTTATGGATTGTAAATAATTATTTCCTAAAAGCTGATGGATCTTTCAATACATATTTCAAAAAGCATAATTAATTTTGTTTGTAAATTTTATTTACTATGTACTTTTGCTATTTTTGATTTATTAAATTCGCTACCGGTTTCGACACAACCGTGCCAAGCGAATTTAATAAATCAAAAATAGCAAAAGTACATAATAAATAAAACTTACAAACAAAATGTGTAGAAATTGCTATATAGTGAATGCCGAAAAAATACAAGAAAGCATAATTCATTTTCACGAGGCTTAGCCACTAAAACCACTGAAGAGATAAACCGATAGAAGCGTGTTGTGGGCGTTTCCGGTGTGCCGAAGTCGGGTCAATTTCCCTTAGTTCGGGTGATAATTGATCAAATTTTTCAAATATCAAAATCTTGAAGAGGTAATCAATTTCTTCGGCCTGTCTGGGACCTAGAAATCAAAGTTCATTATTTGGTGTATATCACACTTGTAGGGATTGTCTGGTCAATTACTACATTTTTTTTCATTTTTCGACTAATAACAGTAAAATGCACGAATTTACATAATCTTCATTTGTATATCTACAAGTTCAAAAACATATTTTCTCCTCTTAGTGTATCGGCCAGCGGAGACTTATTTCCCGAAAAGTGACATACCTAATTGAATAAAATAAGGATCTTGTTCCTTTATTGTCCCATGCATTCCTGTAGAGATAATAATAATTTCTTGACCTGAAGAAATTGCTTAATTTTAGCTCAATAAAAGCGAAAACAACTGGCCTAATCAGTTAGTTGTTCGACGACTTTCATGGTCACTGTTTCATTTGCAAATCTTTACCCAAGTTCCCTGAAGAGGAAGCTGGCAATGTATAGTCGATGTCGCTGGTATGAGCGTCCAGTACAGTTAGGTTTCTGTAGAATTATTGCTATTGAAGGGATCTAGACTGGAACCATTTAGCTTTGTAAGGGAAAATTGCGCAAGAATTATCAAATATGTTGTTGACGCTCCTGACATCTGAAAAACGGAAATGCTTTTGGTTATTAAATCGAGATGCATCACATACATTTATTAAGATCAATTGATCATAAACACCTGCAAACACATTTGTGAATTTATGTAAAAATATTTATCTAAAATGAAGTTGCCACGTTTAGTGCAGGGAAAAAAATTATTAAAAATCATTAACTTTGCCACAATGTGTATGAACAATTTTTAAGCTTTATTTTACCTTTCCTACCCTATTCCTTCGTGGTTGTATTTTAAAAAATCACTATTACAGTTCCCTTGCAATAAAATACCACTACCAGTGGATACAATTATATAATTTGTCTGAACTATACCCCTTTAAACCTAGCCTTGCCTAAGTCTACGTATAGAGCGTGTTTGATTGCAATAAAAAAGAAAAAGAACACTCTTATGTTAGGTTATGTTAAGAGGATCCACTTCCTAAAGCTTGAATGAAATCACAAACTCCTTATGCAAGTGGTAAAAAGGTTGAAATTCCCGCTTAACACCGGCCGCTTGTTGCGATTTACGCAAAAAAACATTCCCAAAATGCGTGTTTTGTTTTATTTTGTAAAACTCAGGCATAATTATTAAAATTTTTGTAGGTCATATTCTAAAAATCTTTATTTTCCACAACGAACAATACGACCATATAGGAAAAAGGGTTCGTAAGTAGGAAATTTTGCACTTTAAACATTTTTTCAAGTCTTATACTTATTTTTTTTTCTAGGCTTATACAAAGACTCACTAAAAACATGCCATACTTAACAAAAGGCCAACGTGTGTTCAACTTGCAGTATTTAATTATATCATCTACGATATTTTTAGACCATCAAATTTTCAAACCAAAAACACATGATTTTGCATTATTTCTTATTGCATCGCCTTAAGAGGAGAATGAACTCAATGAACACGAGAACATCGTTACAGCCACGCACAAACTTGATAGTATTATTTTTCGTCCGTATAACATACAAGTAACTAGATTTTCGAAATGTTTTAAAGTTTCGTGTGGTTAAGATATAATTAACATTTTAAATAAATATTGGAAAATTAATTTTTGCTTACAGTTATCAACAGTGTATTGTCAATGTCAAATAATCCGAACGCCGTGAATTGTGGCTTCCGGTGTATTATTTCGATCGAAAAATGCTGGAGCTTAAAAGAAAACTTAACTCAATATTTAAAAAAATTAAATAAAACAAACGCTTTGTTATGAACCACTAATCTGTTCTGTTTTTACGCTAACGCGTTTCGATTTGATCAAACGTCGTCCAGGAAAATATTATAACTAAGGAATAATCCGATAATTATATACTCGTATCTAAGCCATAGAATCCCAAACATTTTTTTCCCGCAGACCCTTTGGCGTTCTTTTAATTTTTCGTGGACTCCTCCAACCCCCAAGCCTGTCTGTCCAAAACTTTTGTACAATAGATAGATAAGATACGATAAACTGGTATGAATATTTGTAAAAACTTGAACATGAACGTGTCTGCGTGGACCCGATTCGCTTTAGGTACGGTGCTTTACTCTGTGCGCAGTCTAAATGAACTGGAATGGACCCCCGTTTACAACTCGTGGACCCCTTTTTTTTTTCCTGACATGGACCCCCTGCAAAATCAAAGGTGGTTGGCGTAAAAATACAAAAAAATAGTAGTTTAAAACAAAGCGTTTGTTTTATTTAATATGATGTCAAACCACAAAGTTATTGCTTTTTATGAAAAAAAAACTTTTAAAAATGTTTACAGAGAAAAACGAAAAACTGAAGTAATTTATTAATAATATCGTTAAATGCCTGTACCTTTCTTAATACTGATTCATCGTCTTCCGTTGCCATACCGTGATGCACCAAATTAGATGTTTTCAGAGCCTTAAAAATACGACATGTTTTAAATAATGCACAAATAAATTCATTTAATTTCCCTGCGCATTGTCAAAATCAAAAGTTCCAAATCATCCTGAAATAGTGGGGCTATAATGCTATGACAGGCCACTGAATCCTTTTAGAATTTGAATTGGTACTTCAGCGATCTCAAAATGTTGCGAACGCTGGTAATTTTAAAACATGTCAATTGGGTAGATCACTGATGCGTCGGAGTTAGAGGTGGGTCAAGACACATTTTATTAAGAGCGGCAGTCACGGTACCAAAAGTCAAAATCAAAATTAGTACTTCTCTGGACAACAATTTACAACAAATTTCATTGATTTTATCTTTTAAAGGTGGAACAAAACGACGCAATGTTCTAATTTTAAACATTTTTATAAAGTAAGGGATTTAAAAAAATATTTAATCCTTGATTTTGTTATAATTTTCCTAGGTAGCCGACTAACAAATAGACCTCTCTAAAACTGTAGATGGACAGAAGTGGATTGAGTGGAAGCGTTTCCTATAGGCGGGCAGGACTACCCCGGGGTTTTAGATCCTACAGCTATGAAGAGAAATAAATAATCATGATTATTTCGCTTAAATTTCGAGTAATAGTTGTAATTTACCTGATTTTTAAAACTGTTGCACAGGTATACCGTAATTGTAATAATTGCCAAGTGTATAAAGATTTCTTGAATGCAGTAGACCAAGAACGTATAATTCTTTGTAGTATTTTTCCCTCGCAAAATATTGACGTAGATACTCCAAACAAAGAAACTGTTAAACACTACAGATGTAAAAGAAACGCAAAATATTGACAAAATCCTCAGTCCAAATAAACGGTTCAGGTTTGATGCTCCATCGCAAATAGCATCATAAATAGTCCAGAACATCGTTAGCCTTTCAAGTTGCAAATCTTTGCTTGTTTTCAAGATAACGTTTTTCTTTATTTCATCTGTCAGTAACAGGGAACTTTTATAAATGTTGTTGAAGGGGGGATACACCTCATTCTCACTCATTTTACATATCTCTCCATTTAATATCTTCAAGTTGTGATCAAGACACATTACTATGGTGCAATACACAGCCACATGGTAGGCCGCAACGTTGTAGGGCACTAAAATGGCTATCCATAAGTACAGCGTTGGTTTACTGTCCCAATACCCAGCCAAAGTATCGTTAATCAAGAAACTCAAATTGAAAATACAGTAAATTACAAATAGTCCTATGTACGGCTTATACTTGATCCTATCGTAGTGCTTATTGACACCGAGAAGAGTGAAGTTCGAATCGATATCGCTCAAAATCGTCAGAATAACAGAGTACAAGTGCTTATTCACAAAATAACTTGAGAAAAATACGATAACCGTAAAGAAATTTGAGTAAATTCTGAACAAGTCCCCGATTTTAAATAGGATTGTCCCGTTGAAATGTCCGACTACCGTTTCTTTGGTTTGTGTAATGACGTAGATACAACATACGTAGAATGCTATGAAAAGCCCAATAACAAGAAACAAGGGTTTATTGTAATGGGTAAAATATTCTCCTGATTTGACTGTATACTTGTACGGGGTTATGAACATGCACTGAAATGCTATTATAATCGGTTTCAAAATATCAATCACCGTTTCCCCTTTTCTGAAACCCCGGATTATAACAAGCGCTTGATTACGGAACAACTTGGCGGTATTGATTAAATTGGTCATGTTGACTTGTCTATCGTTCATAAAATATCTATAGAACTTTTTAATATTTCTTAACTCGTTACACAGAACATTTGATCTGGAAAATAACTTAGCGAGTGAATATTTTTTTAATTGGAATCTTTTGCTTTTAAGTAAATGATAAAGCCAATACAATTTAACTTAAGTAATTGATTGATATATTTGTTTAATTTAAATTATAAGTGTGCTTTCAAACGGACTTATCTATTTTATCACATATTATTTTCATAAATAAGATAACATTTTATTTTAAATGACTCCATACTTTTCGTTTCTTGAACAGGAAATCATTGAAAACCATCACAAAAACTTTGCAATCAATGTTGTTACGTTATTACCCACGTACTACCTAGTAGCGTGCATAAAGGCTGAAAGCTGAGCCTACCTTAAGAAAAATGAACCATACTGTAATGGTCTTACCATCACCATTTTCCTACCCTAAACCCTGGAATTTTTTTTTATATTCACAACTTTCATGCTGGAAAACCGAAGACTGGCGACACCTACCGACTTATAGAAGTTTTGGACTACAGTAAACTACAGATTAGTGTTGATTAAACCAGGAACACGTTTCACAGAAAGCTCACTAGAAGGTAGTAAGATAATGAGGGAGGTTCCATATACTTGTTTGGATCGATCCGAAAGAGGAACCAGCCCATGCGGTGAACTTGACTAACGTTAACAAAGATAAGTTTGACAGGACAAAGGAATCTTTTATTATTTATTACAAAATGATTCCCACGAGGAGTACGGGGTCAACAAGCTATAATTTAAACACCATGTCTCATGGCCACGAATTGAGGGATCAAAAATCGTTGGTGATGAGAGAATATATAAAGAATACTTGGAAAATCTAGGCTACAAAAAAGGGGAGAAAAATTCGGTTTGGTTTTGGGCAGAGAAAAATTGTAAGTATAAATCAAATTGTGAACGCGAAAGGGGTCACGCCATGTAAAGTCCGTGCGAAAAAACGTAGGATTTGGGAAAATACTTGAAAAAGTCAATAGTTTCGACAGATGAAAGAAAGGGAAATAAGGCTTATACAGTTGTGAAATATCAGTAAAGTTCGACGGAACAAATGCAGAGATTGGAGAGTAATTTTTTTATTTCACAAACATAGATATACGCAATAGAATGAAACATAAGTGTTTTAGGTGATTTATTGCTTGAGGAAATTATTGACACCAAGAAACAAAGGGATAAAGAAAAACGACATATCAATCGGTTTTAGAAATCAAACTAAGAGAATTCACTAGCGATATTAAGATATATGAGTTATTAGATGAAAAATAATTCAACCATTTCGTCACGTTTTCGAAGTTGTCAATATCTGACTTTTAACTTATTTCATAAGGAGCAGTTTTGTATTCAAGAACCAAAGAACGTAACATGGAACCAGCCCATAAAATTTAATTAAGTATAAACAAAGTAACACAGGAAGATAGGGTTATTTAGATTGTAGAAAATCCATATAAACTAATCGTTTTGAAATTAATTAATGATTAACGACGTACCTTACAGTTTTAATGATAATTGCCGTTCATAAAGAATAAAGTAATTCGATTTTTAGTTGGAAATGGATGAAGTTTTGCGAGTTACCTATAAACGTTCGTAATTCTTCCTTCTTTCCAGTGAATTGGAACGTACGTATATTAGAGGTAGATGAAAATCATCTACGTGATTACATGGGAATGAATGACAATAAATATGAGGGAATATTGAAGTTAGAACAGAAAGAAATAATGGAATAATTTATAATCACATTACGAAAAGATATTTTCGCTAACTTTGACAGATGTTAATGTTATGGATAAGAAAGGTAATATATTTACATCAGTATTGAGATTAATTAAGAATTGCAAGTCAAATATGCGTTAATCGATTATTTAGATATTAGGTCAAGGAAAATATCATTGCGTTCAAAAAGTGAGATATAAAAGTATGTTGCAGATAGAGCCATCATTGAGGTCAAAGTAAATTTATGACGTTAAAGCGAATTGAGAATGCCCATCAATAAATAAATTTCAAAAAGGATAGAATTACTTTATTTACGAGATATCCAAAGTCATGGACGGCAAAAGATACATCAGTAGATATCATTTTTAGGAAAAAACATGAGGGTGATGTTTTCATTTTTAAACAAAGACATCCGAAAAACGCCCTAGAAGGAAATTTGAAAAAGTTACTGGATACGATCCTGTCGACCACGTTGAAACAGTACAGTGGACGAGGCACTAACGAATAAAATAATTATTTATATCGAGAGATTGACATACCAATTGGGGTCAGCTCGCATATGGGTTAACGAGTTGGTAAGGGATATTTTCAGATGCAGTCATAAAAGGTAGTTATGACTTTTTATTGTTGGTTAAAAATTATTAATAATAATTTACGTAATTAAATTTTCCATAAAAAGTGGCTTCAGTGAATTATTTGCACTAAAATGCAAAATGGTATAAATAACTTTTGGAGAAATTAGTCAAAATGATTAACGTTAAAGACAGTAAATTTAATAATATGAACAACCTTCACTGTTATTCAATACATTTCAAAAACTACTTGGTACGCATAATTAGCCATAATATTGCTTAGTTTATGGCGTAATTCTTTTTTAATTTATCGTGGTAAATCAGTTCCATGGCAGGAAGTATATCGGAAATGAGTAGAACTAAAACCGCCTCCACACACATCGGACTTGGCCACCATTTGATAGCATGTGGTAAGGAATCGAACAATAGGCTTGACTTAAGGAAAGGTCGGTCGGATAACCGAGACATTCGACGCGGTGACTTCAGTTAGTACGTTAATTATATAGGGTAGGTTATTTTGTGTAGATCTTCTTGCTTTTTCGATATTTGTACTTAACATTTTTTTATATGAATATCGCACAAGAGTCCCAACTGCTCCCAACCCTCTGGAGCCGTGAGACTATGGCTTCCACAATTAGGGAATGTTGTGAGGCTAAAGGTATTGGGAGGGGAAGGAAAAGTGGTAGAGGATGGTGGGGAAATACCTGGCTATTCAGATTTGGTCACCAAAAACGGTTAAAAGCCATTTCAAGCAACGTTTCAATTCTAAATGGTGGTCTTTCACCAGGGTGATAGTAGCTGAGAGTATCTTCCACTCTGGAACGTGCGCAAATATTCTATTCAGTATTTTTAAATTAATGAATTATGAAAATCCACAAATTAATTACATAAATTGTACTTGTGTACACCGGGATTTAAACCCGTGACCTTCGGATTCGTAGTCAAGATCCTTAACCCTCGACCACGGAGGCCATCATTTTGATTATTTATACCCCTAGTTTATTCTAAATTGCTGCTATGAATATTTTATGCCATAGTTTTAATTTGCATATGCATATATACTATAGTAACAGATATACTATTTGGTACATCTGTTATATCTGTTATTTTACAATTATATTAGGTTAGGTTAGTTAGTGTAAAGCGCACTTGAGGTGAACCTTCGCAAAACTGCGCCATAGAAATTAACTCTTATTATTATAATTTAAAAAAATAAAACAATTACTTTATTTTATATCACTTTTATTTATACTTTAGCCGACCGGGTTTCGCTACTACCGTAGCTTCTTCAGGGCAGTATACAACTAAACTATGAACTAAGATGCACATGTTATAGATTGATACAAACAGGCTAGTGAAGGGCCACGGGTGGGAGATCAGCAGGTACCTGCTGACCGGGAAGGGTACTTTGTTTATTGGGAATAATTTTAGGATTCCAAATCCAATCCGCTTCATATGAAAAAAAAAAAAAAAAACTTATCATTATTATTATTACGGGTGACAACAGCCAAGTGGAGGCACTAAAAATAGCTAGAATTGATTTTAGCTGTAACTATCTACACTTTGATCCTGAAAGTAGTACATGTGGTAAGGATCATTTTAGTAAGTTGTGGTGTGGGAAACGGGTCGTTGTGAAGTTTGTTCTCCGCCCAGCCCAAATTAATACGATTGAGTTGAAAATTTTCAAATGTGAAATAAACAAATAAGCTAATATCTAGGAAGATTTATTCAGTTCATTTTACCTGCCACATTATGACGGACAAAAGATTATCGCTAATTTTAATTATGACTAAAAAAATCAAATAGGTATCCAAACAATAAATTGATAAATAAAAATTGATTTATTCTCTTAATGTTTTAGTCGACAGCCAATACTTTGGTTTTAGTTACCTATTCAACCAGCGAGTATAATAAAACCAATACAAATAATTGAAATATATTTATTAAACATACATTTAATTGCACAAACATGTAAACTATTAATCATTAATCTGGGAACATGTAGCCACACCTGCAGGAGGAAGCAACGGGCGTTGGTCCACAATACTGATTACTGACATAATTATAGATAAGTGCGACATTTATTTTTGATGAAGTTTCTATTCATTTTTCTTTGGCTTCTCCATTTTTTTGGAAACTGAAAGAGAAAATACATAAATACTATGTTTAGCATATAAAATGCTAAACCTATTCTCCCTCCCCAATAATATATTATTTATAATTTCTTCAAAAGGTTGGTATTGACTTTGTGGCGTCATTATTAAATAAATGAATTAAAAATGACATTGTAATCACCACTTTATTAATATATACATATTAACATATTTCAAAAAGCGATGTTTTTTTTCATCAGGTATTATAATATTATAGTATTCTGTATATTCCTGATGAGGAAACATGATAATATGTATATGTTAATAAAGTGGTGCAAAGTAATTTTGAATTCATTTAGTACATTATTTATTTATTTAAATATATATATGTATTATAATTCACGACGGGTTGGCGGTTGTATATCTATTGAGAGACCAAATGTCTCCATTTGAAATTTAAGGGAAGATCTCCCTTAGATGTGGCACACTAAATACGCCTACATCGTAATTCTTCTTATTCTTTATTATGTGTACAAACCTAACTGTGAGAATGCATTCCGTCACACAATTCAGTGCATATATTGACTTCCAATTTCATATGTGAGGCCAAATGTTTATTGTGTGAAACAATAATACAATGTAATATTTGTATCCCCTTATACAAGTCAAGTGGAGCCATCTGTTCATTCCCTTAAAAACTTGAATGCAAACAGCACGACCCACGTTGGATACTGTAAATACACCACAAAGGGCGGAAAAAACACAAAAGGCCTCTTACTTATGATGGGAAAGAGTTCAAAAGTAAAGTTATTAGATGAAATGGAACAATCTTCCTAATAAATATGCCTTTTAGCTTCAAACTATTAAATGATCGTTGTATTAAAATTATTATGTTACTCTCCGTTGGTGTGTGAAATATTTTCAAAGGTGTATTGGTTTCGGTTAACCACTGCGTTTTCTCCAATATACATGATTGCAAATTATTTTCAAAAAACAATGTGCCAACATTACACAATAAATAAATAAGGATAGCGAAGAGCTTTTTTAGTAACAATTATCTGGCTGAAAAACCTTCCGAGCAAAGATAAACGTCGGTGACCTGAACCCGCACTCCGGAAGGTTTTTTTCAATTTGATGAAAAGTTTTGTATCAATAATTATTGTTTATAAAAATAATAATTGTTACCCTTTGCGCTATAAAATCTGTCTTGCATGGTTTATCAATAAAAATATTGTTGTTTATATAAATAAATTTCAATTTATTTTTTTATAACTTATTGAAGTTTGTAAACCTCATTGTAATATTTAATCTTTGAAGAAGATAATATTAACACATCTCAAAATGAACCACGAAACCGAAAAAACAACAGAAATTAAAAAGATTTCAGTCGTATCTGGGATTCGAACCCAGGACCTCTACCTATCCGGGGTAACCGCTTAACAATAAATATAAAAAAATAAATTGAATATTTCTTTCCAGACTTGTAAAATAAGTCAAAAGATGTCTCACATAAATAAAATCGGGTAGGTATATCCGAGACTCTGTTCCGATTGCAATTGAGTTCGGGATGAAACTTTGCAATCATCATAAGGATAGCAGCCAATAATATGGGATTTATAAAAATGGAGGATAATATTAACAACTTGAACTTGAAGTATGATATCGGTGTAAATTGAACTGGTCTCATTAGCTTAGTTGGTTAAGCGGTTACCCCGGATAGGTAGAGGTCCTGGGTTCGAGTCCCAGATGCGACTGAAATTTTTTAAATTTCTGTTGTTTTTTCGGTTTCGTGGTTCATTTTGGGATGTGTTAATATTATCTTATTCAATGATTAAATAAATAAATTTGTTTAAAAAAAAAAACAAAACTGTTTTTTGTTTTTGTTTTTAATCCACGTCGTTGATGTAAGAAGTGAAATTAAAAAAATTGAGAAAGCAAAACGAAATGAGTTACAAGAGTAAAGTATAAGGAAGGCGAAACTAAATTAAGACGTCAAAGTTAGGAAAAGTCTTTCAAACTAATTAACCTTCAAAACGTTCTCTATAAACCAGTTCGCAATGCATCATATAATTTTATTTTCTCAATGGCGTGCGCCTGAATTGGTCACAGAGTAATTACGCTCGTTCTGATTTCCGTACATTAAAATCACAGGGTTTTATCATGAATATTAAAGCGTCGGGTACCAATTATTATTTTAATATCACAGTTGCACGCAGAAAAAATACAACATATGTTTTATAAAATATTATTATTATTAAAAATAAAATTATATGTATTCTTTACATAGAGTTATACAAAAAGTTCCACAAAGTACACCGACTTTTTTTTACTAGTTCTAATAAATATCGAATAACTAATATTAAAAAGGTTAAATTCACGTCCCTTGTTTCCCCTTTCGTTAAATCGGGCGCATTTTTTTGTAGGTAGTCTTGGCGACCCGCTCTACAGGAAGTGAAGATTAAGAGAAGAGAACTATTTATAATGTTAAAAAATTAACAATTTTGCAAGTTATCATCATTAAAGTGTAATGAACAATTACAACAGTAGATATTGGACAACATTGTACAAAATAAATTATACTTGTAGTCAGAGTGTTTGTCACGAAGCTTTTGACAAAATGGCATGGTTGCAATTACATGTGCAAATATATTGACAACTAGAACATGAAATTGCTTGATGAAGACTTAAATCTTCCGGAGATACAGCCATTACAGCTTATGTCATCAGCACCAAAACGTTAAGATCAAAATAACTGAGGGAGGCCAAGGAAAAAAAAGGAAGATGTTCTATGTCCTGAAGACGATTCGGTAGAATCGAAGCTAGTCGACAAATAAAAAATAAATAAAATAATAAAAGTGGATTAAAAACAAAGTGACTTGTTATTTAATACATCTTTGGAGAGAGTTCTCAAGAC
This sequence comes from Halesus radiatus, assembly GCA_022606495.2. Lineage (NCBI taxonomy): Eukaryota > Metazoa > Arthropoda > Insecta > Trichoptera > Limnephilidae > Halesus > Halesus radiatus. The sequence goes on along the minus strand of JAHDVE020005759.1, from coordinate 78,707 downwards.
TACTTCAGATTTTAGTACAGAAAAACTATTCTTGCTAGCAGAATCAAGCTTGTTGATATCGGACAAGAGAACTACAGCCCAAATTATGAAATTAGCTGTTAAATTACACATTAAATTACATGATACGTCATCCTCCAGTTGTGATAAGACCGTATAGCCGCGAAGAAACTTTAGATCTTATAGTGGATCTTGGGTTGACAAAAGAAGGTTATATATATTACGATGATAATAAAGATAATAGTGATCAGGAATCTGATGATGCTGACAAGGATAATGAGGATGTGGATGTAGATAAATATTTAAATCCAAAATATATATTAATTGATAAACTAAAGTTTTTAAGACAAGATTTTTGTGCATAGCGCAAAGGGTAACAATTATTTTTATAAACAATAATTATTAGCCTGAAATACTCATCCAAATTGAAAAAACCTTCCGAGCAAAGATAAATGTCGCCGGCAGGACTCGAACCCACACCCTTCTAATATCCGGTCAGATGCTCTACCATTATGTTACTACCTGATGTGGACCCGGCTTTGAAATTATTGGATTATTTATTTTTTTGGAATAAAGTTATGATGTCGTGAATTCTTGCTTGCCGTTTGGGTGCCATAATTGATTTGACAGCGAAAATAATACCTTGTGACGACTATTACTATCTCCAAATAAAGAGACAATCATTTGAAAATTTTATTTCATTCCAAACATTTGTTTTTTCAAAACATATCAAAATAATAAAGTTCTTAAGAGGTTACCTACTTCTGTTTTCCATTTTGAAAATATTCTACCCAAACAAACATACTTCTTTTGAATATGTAATAATAATAATAATAACAAAGCATTTATATAGCGCAGTTTTGTGTTATTTCACTTCAAGTGCGCTTTACTATAAATAAACTTAAAAAATGATTAAATAACTCCATTCAGTGGTATTCCTACAGTGCTACTTTTACATTCTATTTATACATTCTTAACATATTACATACATTCTTACTTATTCTTAATATTACCCCTACAGTACTCCTTAGGTGCATATTCATCTAATAAAATTACAAAATATTATACAGTATTATACATGGCTATACAAAAATAACATATTCACAATAATAGTACAAAAATAGTAACATTTTAAGACAGGAGTCGGGTTATGTTCAGCAATAACTGACTTCACATAAAAATTTTAAAAATATATATATACGGAGGAAACTGAAACCAAACAACTACCAGAGGCTTGAGGAAATGACTTTTTATAATAAATTGAAGAGAAATTAAAATTTATAGACAGTAGGATTTTTTAAATAATTTTGTTTTTAAAGCCCGTTTAAATTCAGTCAATTTCTGGATATTAGTAAGAGCTGGGAGAAGTTTATTCCAAATGAGAGGGACATTTACACGAAAAGAGCGATCATAGTAGACGGCTCGGTTTGACCTTGAAAGTTCAATTAGACGATTAGTAGCATCTAGATCTGCTGACCTCAGAGTAAGCTGTCTATCACTTAAGTCCTGTCGGATGCATAGTTCAGATATATAGGCTGGCGCCATTCCCTGCAATGCTTTGAAGGTCAGTAAGCAGATCTTGAACTCTATTCTTTCAGGGCATCGAAGCCAATGAAGGTGATCCCTTAGAAATGGGGTTATATGACAATATTTAGATTCACCAAATATCATTCTCGCCGCAGCATTGAAGACGGACTGGATTCTATTGAATTGTTTTTGAGGGTGGTCAGCATATGCACTATTACAATAGTCCATACGTGAAACAATGAAGGAATTTATGAGTGATTTTGCTCCATCAGAGGGAAGACATCTCCTGATTGATTTTATCTGCCTAAGATGGAAAAACTTACAGAAATTACAGCTTTTGAAATTTGCAATTCAAGAGAAAGACTATTGTCTATAGTGAAACCTAGAAATTTTACTTCTGAAGATGGGATTATATCTGTATAGTGAAAACGTATTGGACGGGAATCAAGGAGGCCTTGCCTTCCAGGGGAAGCTATCCAAATACATTCTGTCTTTGCTGGATTAAGTTTGAGTTTATTGATAGACATCCAACTTGAAACCGTATTAATGAAGCTAACTACCTCATTTTTAGGGTGTCTTTTTCATCCGGGGAACAAAATTTAAAGATCAGACGATCGTCTGCATAGCCTTGTGATTCAAGGCCAGCTGAGTGAATGAGGTGTTCAAGACGATTAGTATAGAGAATGAAGAGAATGGGACCTAGGACAGACCCCTGGGGAACTCCAAATTCAATGGGAGTTTCAGGTGATGTGCATTTATTGAAAGTTACTGAGGCTACTCGTCCAGAAAGGTAAGATGTCACCCATTGGAGTACATCACCTCGAACGCCAAATTCGGTATCAATCACATTTAATAGAATACTATGATCTACCGTGTCAAAAGCCGCACTCATATCAAGAACAGATACTAAAGCCAACTTACCTGCTTCCATCCCGATGATCAAGTCTGAAATTATTCGCAATAGAACAGTTTCCGTCGAATGAAACTGTCTATAAGCAGATTGATTTTTGGCAAACAGACCAGCGGAGTTTAAATACCCAACCAATTGTTTGGCAACGATTTTCTCAAGCAATTTTGATAGAAATGGTAAGTTGGATATAGGCCTGTAATTATCCGTATTGTCAGTATCAAGATTTTGTTTCTTTAGAATCGGAGTAATAATAGATTTTTTCAATGTACCCGGTTCAAGTGAATTTACTAGTGACTTCTGGATAACTGCGGTAATTACAGGCACTATATCCGAAAAACATTTTTTTAATAGCCAGGTAGGTATGGGATCTTGAGCGCATTGCTTGTTTGGACAAGACATCACAGTTCGCGTGACATCTTCTTCCGTTACTGCAGCAAACGTAGTGGGAACGCCAACGGGTCTGTCAACTCACATCGAGATGAAATAATTGAATTCCTGCACGAACACAGGATCGATGTATTTTTAATCGACTAAACAGAGATGTACGCGAAAAGGCCGAAGCCTTCGCAGACAGCCTCGAAGCACAGTTCACTCCCAACACAGACCACGACGATCCAGCCTTCGTAAAAAAGGTGGATTCAAAAGTAGAAACAATATTAAAACTCGACCCTCAGGATAAACCGATCAGGTTCACCACTCCTAAGGAAATAAATAAAATTATTAAAGACTTAAAGAAGAAAAAAGCGGCCGGTACTGACGGCATTTCAAATGAAATCCTGAAATATCTTCCCAAAAAAGGCATCTGCGCCCTGACTGCAATCTGCAACGCAGCACTTCGGCTACGCTTTCCAAAGGCCTTTACACAAGCTGACGTAATTTTAATTCCAAAACCGGGCAAGGATCCATTATTAATGGAAAACCACAGGCCAATAAGTCTTCTTCCCTGCCTAGGTAAGGTCCTGGAAAAAGTAATTCTCATACGATTTAACGCATTCACTCAGGATAGTATATTCTTGCCAGACTTCCAGCACGGTTTTCGAGCAGGTCATTCCACCACTCATCAACTTCTCCGTGTCGTGGAACACATCACGGAGAGCTTCAATATTAAGAAAAAAACAGTAATCCTCTCTCTAGACGTCAGTAAAGCCTTCGACAAAGTCTGGCATAACGGCCTAATATACAAAATGTACTCTCTAGGTTACCCGCTTAGAATCATTCAATTAATAAATAGTTCCCTAAGAGAGCGTTCATTCAAAGTAAAAATAAACAATATTTTCTCCACTATACGGCCCCTTTCAGCCGGGGTCCCTCAAGGCAGTCAGCTATCTCCATCATTATATAATATCTACTCTAGCGACATTCCGAAACCGATAAATAGTAAGCCGCGTACAAAAGCAAACCACTCTCACTGAAGAATGGTGAAAAATGGAGAATATCAATTAACCCTACTAAAAGTGCCGCAACAGTCTTCTCAAGGTCAACGCCGAGACGGCCTCCAAATATTAAACTGTTTGGAGAAAAAGTTCCTTGGGAAAAATCAATCAAATATCTCAGTGTAATACTAGATTCAAAGTTAACTTGGAAAAAACACATAACCGAAAAAGTAAAATCAGCTAGTAGATACTTGTCTGCACTCTACTCGATGATGGGCAAAAAAAGTCATTTATCAACGGACAACAAATTACTTTTATACAAAACAACCATCAGGCCTTGCTTCACTTATGCATGCCCCATTTGGGGGTATGCCGCCGCCACTAGCATCAAAAAATTGCAAACCTTTCAAAATAAAGTCATCAGACTTGCGCTATCAGCGCCAAAATGGTGTAGAGTTTCTACTATCCATAATGATTCCAACATTCCGTTGATAAAAGATTTTATTGTCACCCAGGCAACTAAGTTCTATGGTGGCCTAGCAGGCCACCCTAATCCTACAATAAATTCTTTTGCTAAATATAGCGACAATGAAAATTTTAAGCATAAAAAACCAAAAATAGTCCTCCGTAAGGAGTGAATCCCCTGCCCACATTTGAAGCGTATAGTTTTATAAGTTTCAAAATTCCAACAAACCCAAAAATTAAAATCATGTAAAGCTTCATTAGAAAATCTTTTTATAATTATGTTAGAGTCAGTAAACTCATGTTTAGGTACTCTGTGAACAAAGTAAATTCAAAGTCAAAGTCAAAAAGCAAACATAGTGAAGTCGCCAGAGAGCGGTTTAGGGGCAGCGACAGCAGGTGATCCTACCCCACTGAGGGCTCGATCGGTAATCTGTGGCTAACCACAGTGGTATATCTATGGGCTAACCTCAATACAACATGATGGGTTCAACGTTTTTCATACTAATTTTAAAACGTTTTAGTAACAGTTTTACATATTAGATTTCATTCAAACTACTCTAAACCTTCCCGGTACTGATAAGAATAAACTGAGCTATTTTCAGCGAAATTGTTATGGTAATTTTTGAGGAAATCGAGGACAGACAGACAAACATTCATTTTTATACATATTATGTACCTATCTCACCAATTCGTACAGAAATCATTTAACATGAAATGGTTTGAATAAAACTTGGAATACTACGACCACCTTACCTCGACTAACCCTAATTATGTATTTTTCTAAAAGATAATTAATAAATATTTTTCTCATGAGTATTTCTCATCAGAATATCAAATATTTTTGGGGTCGTTAATTGATCATTCGGCCTTGTGTGCGCCTCGCCTAAGTCAGCGAGACATGACATCTCCAGTATGTCGTGAGACTGGAGGAAGCAAGGAGGGGAAAGAGGTAGGCTGGGAAGTACCTGGTTATCCAGAAGGTTTAGATTATTTGGTAGTCACCTGGGCGGTACTGATTGTAGACTCTGGGGCAAATGAGCCGAGTATTTGGTAGTCACCTGGGCGGTACTGATTGTAGACTCTGGCGCAAATGAGCCGAGAGAGTTCATCTATGTTTTAGAATTGCTTTTACCCTTCATAATTAAAATTATTGAATTCTTACCGTCAGAAACAGAGACCTGTTTATAGTGAAGAGTCCGGAAGCAGTAAATACGGGCGGTCTGTTCATTAAGGTGGCAGAGAATTGAAGAAACTAAAACAAATACAACACACTACAGCAATGCATTATTTCAAAGTTAACGGAAGGGATATTGCACTGGAGGAGAATTCATAATAAAATTAATATTTTTGATAGTGCTGCTGAATTTTCCAACGTTTTGCTAAAGAAGATAAGTTTAAATGGTTAAAGCCGTATTTCTGCCAGTGCCATAACACAGTGGTGGCAAAAAAAAAAGATTTTTTAAATTTATTGAAACATTTTTAAACATTGTAGTTAATTTTTAAGAAATAAATTAATATATTTTTTAATTGTTCGCATAAAGGTTAAGGGGTCGATTTGATTCAATGTTCCGGCCGTGTGATTTAGGTGTTTTTAGTTGTGGCCGGTCACTCCAGGCATGATTTTACCTATCCCTTCTTCTTTTACTCTTTCCCGCTGAACCACAATTTAAGATACCAAATCGTTCCATGTTCGTAAGAAAACTTTCGTCTTTTTTGAAAAAAGGATTCCCTGAAACTCTTTGATGGTGAATATAAAATAAGTAGTTGTTGATTCATTAATTTAATCCACAAACGAAAAATCTTACCGTTAGTTTAGTTTTCTCATCTACTTCTTGTATGCTCAATCTGCTGACTATGGAAACTGTTTCTTTAGCCTGTGAATAAAGAAAATAACATTCTGCAACCCTTTCATGAGAAATAAGTTTAGCGCTACCTACCAGAGCCACCGAACTTTCCTATGAAGAGGGAAGTCTCAACGGACAGTTGAATCATTTAAAGGGACATGTGAATTGAGATGATACACCTTTACGGTGTCAATTAGTATTTTATGTCTAAATTGTCACTTCTTCCAAAGAAAATCTGGTTTTGTGAGAAGTTTCCTTGCGTACTCTCTGCGGTTATCTAAAATTATGCAATCGTTTAAGACCACCTGGAGCTTTTTTAATGTCGAATTTTTCTAAGCGTGTACTGCTCCATACGAAAATCATCATGAACAATTTTATTCTTGTATGGAAAATGTCACCGGATGTCTCACTTTCTGATTGCTACGTGTTCCAATGTCGTACGTGTAAAACGGGCTGTTTCGTGTTCCAACACAGCTCCTAGAGCTAGCGAAATACTAATAAGTCCCGCCTATTCTGCGCGTAGCAAGAGACCTGGATCTGCATAAGGTTTTTCGCTTGTGGTCAAGCTTTAAAGAACTATTTTTAAAAAACTCCACGTAGGCGAATCCCAGATAAATCAGGTTTCTTTCAAGGCCCGCCTCATCTTCAAAGATGCGAGTAGAGGGTAATTTTGAGAAGAAAGAAACTTACCTCCTTAAAGCAACCTTCACAAGAGTTTTCCATATCGAAGAACACAAACAAATTCACAATAAACCGATTGATGGCAACAAAAACCCAAGTTGCATCGAATCTGTTCTCTCTCGAATATAGGCATAAAAACAATGAGGTAAATATTGTTAATGCTCCAGTTAAAAACACGTAAGTAATAACAACGAGATTCCTAAACCCGTGGGCTATATTAATGTTATCGGCGCAATCGCAAATCCTGTCATGAAGTCGTATCAAAATATTAAATCTTTTTGAATAATCTTGCATTTCCAAATATATATAGTACAGCGGTTCATTTTGTAATACTCGTTTACGATGAACTTTGGGGAAAAAATTATTTTCTAAGCTACCCACATTAGGTCTCGCCAGTATGTTTTGTAATAGCCTGTTTAAATCCTTTCTATATACAGTCAACAGTTTGACATAGGAAATGAATATTGCCAGAGATGTGGTGCTTATGATAAACGGTATATACAAAATAGAGAACATCGCGTATAGTGAAATGGTGCGTTCGGAAAACAATTCGCCCGTGATAACTAATACTAGAGCTATTTCCGAAAAGCACACTAATCCTAAACGACCAATTGTATTCATCTTCATGTTTGAGAAATCGTTTCTTTCATTCAACTCTCCGAATATCTCTTCAATTTCGGCGAAATATCCCATTGTCCTAGCGTCTGCACATCTTGAAGCAATTGCAGAGAAATTTGTTAAAAACGTCACTAAGAACCCCAAAAAGACCGAGGCACAATTACAGACATCTTCATAGATTCTTACTCTTGTTTTACTGGAATGGGATAAGAACGTGTAAGAATATAATGTCGCTGCGCAATAGACGTAAGATACTAAACTACCAATAGCAATAACATTCGAAAGGATATTTGGAACCGCTCTTGAATTTCCAAACTCGACGATGAAATTAAAGGGCGTGATACCAGCACAAAGGCCCAAAAACTTTACAGGGAGCAATGCTTCAACAAAGCTATGGGCCCCAAATACTTGCTTCACACGATTTAGTGTAAAAAAAATTCTCTGATATTTATTTGATCCACTGTTAGACATTCTGAATTACTTTTGCTAAGAGCTTATTTTCCTAAAGAGGGCTTTTGTAGGTAAAATGACAGTCGAATGAGTAAAACTGAAATAATCCAATATTTAAATATTTCACCTTTCCGCAATTGCAGTACTGTTAGTTAATATTTAACCCTAGAAAAACCATATCCATGATTCTCTGAAACCGAGTGGTAACCTCGGACACATTTCCCGCAATCTGTTTTACAATTACAACAAAACAACCATGTAAAATAATGATATTTTGTTTAATGTAATACTTTCGACTGACACAATAGTCATTATTTTATCCTCTTCGGGCCCACGGTATCATATACGTCACTCAAGATATATTTCAAAAATATTCTTTGCTGATAATGTTTATCAACCCAGACCCGAAGTATTAGATAAAATAGGCATCTGTTTTACTGACATGCCTACTTTATCTAATACTTCGGGTCCGGGTTGGTAAACATTATCAGCAAAGAATATTTACGAAATAGATTTAGAGTATCGTATATGATACCGTGGGCCCGAAGAGGTTATAAAATACTATAAACCAGGGAATCAATCTGTCCTTTGCACTCGACACAGTTATGTTTAGTATTTTTATTAAGTCTTATAAAATGTTGACAAAGCATTAACAAATAATATTTTTTATAGAACTGATTTGATCAATTATTTATGATCATATTTTTTAAGGAAAATAAACTATTATCATTGATGGTAAACATGTGAATGACACTTTACGATACCTCTTCTCCTGGCCCAATATACGGTACGGTTCCAAACCCTGGTCCATATGGAACAATACCTTGGTCATTTGAAGTAATTTGTTCAGTTAAACTATTTATTTTTTTGATAAGGTCATATTTTTCTATTGTACTAAATGAGGAGCTTTCCATAAAGTGAAAAATAAAGCAAATGTCAAATAGAAACTCGTAATCAAAGAATAAGCATGCAAATACAATATTTAAATAAACAGGAGGGTTTTTGGAAAGTCAGATGATGAGTTAACGTAGTTCTAGGAAGTATGAATTACACATCAGCACGTTTAACTGGTCATTTATCCCGTAGAACATGGGTCGGCAACCTGCGGCCCGCGGGCCGCATGCGGCCCGCGAGACATCTTGGTGCGGCCCGCGAGATTATCGCCGCAACGCACATGACGGACGATATTATACACAATCGAGTGAAAGGAAGCGAGAAAGGGAGCGAAGGGATAGCGAAGTTGGAGCGAAGGGGGAGCGGGGGGAAAGAGAAGGAAAGCAAGAACTAGTACTGTGTCATACCTGTTCTTTTGCGATATTACCCATACTTGATATATTCGTTTGCCGGTATTACGTTATTTTTACCGTTCCCAAATATTAGGTACGCCTACTAATATTTACATGGGGGGAGGGGGGAAGGATGTATTGATCCAAATATAATGATTTTGGTTTAATGAAATGTCCCAGATACGGGGATTACCAAAAAATTATCACCATTGGATCATCTGTGGCCTCTGACAATAAAATACGAAACTGTCAAGAACTACGTCCAGAAATCGGGTTTTCCCCCACGCGGATACAGATCGACAAAGGCCGAGCTTTCCGGTATGCATTTTCAGCATTCTTTGAATTCTTCTTTCCTCGATGACATTATAAAATAAAGAATTCAAATATTGTGTTCACGCATAATACTTGTGATAGGTCATTTTTAGTGGCTTTATAATTTTTGCAACGAAAATAAAGTTTTTAATCAAAGTAACCATTGAACCGTTTCACTGTAGGATTATGCAAAGAGGATAGACCGCCAAACAACTCGGTCTTGGCACATACTTCTTGCTTAATTCACATTCATGTATTGTCTTATACAGATTATTCTGTTATTCTGACTATTGACGTGGCCCAACTTAAGTATTTGGTTCATTTGATCGTGCTATGTCTTCCTCAGGCGTCATCGATTTTTTTCTATAAATATACAAACTCTTTTTCTCATTCATACAAACTCTTCTATTGTCCTGACTTTTGACATGACCCGACTCAAGTAATTGGTTCAATTGATCGTGCCATGTCTTCCTCGGGCGTCACCGACATTTTCTGACATTCTCATTCATACATATTCTTCTGTTGTTCTGACTCTTGGTAAGTACCTACCTACTGCATGATAATAATATTATTCCTAACATTACAAGTAATGAATATAACAATGCAATATTAAAGTATCCATGAGTTTACGACAGTTTAAAAAAAAATTTACAATGATAAACTTTTTAAGACGAGGTGCACTATGAATGTAATATTTTTATAAGCCTGAAAAACTCCATACACATTAAAAATAGCTTACGAGAAAAAATAAATACCGCCAACGGGACTCGAACCCGCAACCTTCTGACTGCCGGTTAGCTGCTCTCACCATTGTAATACGTCGGCTTATTCCCATTCCGCCAAATAACTCAATATATGCTTGTATTTTTTCATTCAGCAATTGTTGCTTATTAATTTTTGTAGGAAAGGTAATTGTAAATGCTTAATTCCCCACTAGGTGGCGTCGAGACGAATGACATCTACATTTATTGGTGAAATATATACTTATCGGATATTATTTAATTTTTTACAATAATTAACTTTATAAGATATGGTTTTATGCATAGCACTATTGATATGAAATTTTTATAAGCAATAGTTATTAACCTAAAAAACTCCACACACATTGAAAATATCTTCCGAGAAAGAATAGATACCGCCGACGGGACTCGAACCCTCAGCCTGCTGATTGCCGGTCAGTTGCTCTAGCCATTGAGCTACGTCGGCTTATTCTCATCCCGCCAATAACTCATTATGTACTAGTATTTTTTTATTCAACAATTATTTCTTATTAATTTTTTTCATTTGAAACGACCAACTTATTTTTTTTTGTAGGAAAGGCAATTTTAAATTCATAGCACTATGGATATTAAATTTTTATAAGCAATAATTATTAGCGAGAAAAACTCCATACACGTTGAAAATACCTTTCGAGAAAGAATAAATACCGCCGATGGGACTCGAAGTAACAATTGCCTTTTCTACAAAAAAATAATGTTGGTAGGTTCAGGTGAAAAAATTAATAAGAAATAATTGTTGAAAAAAAAAGCAATGACTGTTGAATGAATAAATACTTGTACATATTTAGTTATTTGGCGGAATGGGAATAAGCCGACGTTGCTCAATGGCGAGAGCGTCTGACCGGCAATCAGAAGGCTGCGGGTTCGAGTCCCGTCGGCGTTATTTATTCTTTCTCGGCAGATATTTTCAATGCGTATGGAGTTTTTCAGGCTAATAATTATTGCTTTTAAAATTTTCACAACGATAGTATTTGTTTACTCGTCAATAAAGGTGTACTTTAGGTATACTTGACATAAATTTTACGATTTTGTTTTTTGAATAAAAATATTGCTCACTGGGGGAGTATTTATTTAAGGATTTTATATAGGACAAAACTATGACTCTTTGGTGGATACCGTTGTATCTGCTATTAATTTTATAAGAAAAAATGGGCTTACTCACCGCCAGTTCCAAAAGTTTTTGGAAGATGTGGAAGCTGAATATGGTGACGTGATGTATTACTGTGAAGTAAGATGGCTAAGCCGAAGAGCAGTACTTCAACGATTTTTTTATTTGAGGAAAGAAATTTGTAACTTTATGAAGATGAAAGGAAAGGCAATACACGAACTTTCCAACCACCAGTGGGTTGTAGATCTTGGGTTTTTAACTGATTTGACTGCCGAACTGAATATACTCAATACACGTTTACAGGGGAAAAATAAATTGATATGCAATATGTATTCAGATGTTAAATCATTTGAAATGAAACTAACATTATTTATCGAGCATATCGATGAAAGGAAACTCGATCATTTTCCAAATTGCAAGAAAGCAGTAGAAGAAGCTGCAATAAATTTTGTTTGGCAAAATACTAAAATGAAAAGTGCATTAATGCAACTACAAACTGAGTTTGAAAACCGGTTTGCTGATTTCAAAAAGATCTCACGTAAGATGAAGATTGCAGTAGATATCGGTAATGTACCAATCGATTTGCAAATCAACGTGATAGATTTGCAAAGTGATAACACACTTAAAATGGCTTTTAAGGAAAAAACTAATTTGGTGGATTTCTATGGGAGTTTGCCTTCTGAAAACTACAAGGATTTAAAAAGGTTTGCTCAGCAAATAATTACTATGTTTGGTAGTACAAATATTTGTGAGCAAACTTTTTCAATTCTGAATTATCGAAAAAACAAACACTGTTCTCGGTTACCGAATTCACATTTAGACGCAATACTACGCGTCTCTACTTCAAAAATGCAAGCTGATATTAAAAAACTTGCAAGTCAAATGCAATCACAAAAATCTCATTGATTTTATTAAATACAATAAATATCGTTAAAATATACACTTAGCGTTTTATTTTTAAAACTAAAATATTTGTACATAAATATTGTATGTATACCTACTGCAAGTGCGGCCCGCACTGATCCCCATGAAAAATATTTGGCCCTTTTACAACAAAAGGTTGCCGACCCATGCCGTAGAACATGATTTCCAGTATCATCAGTCTCCAGTGTGGTCTTTTTGAAATTGTTTTTACTGCACGGCATCTTCAAACCACAAAATATTATTAATATCACGTACCTTGGTAATATCCCAATGTACCTTGGTAATATCCCAATGTACCTTGGTAATGTCAGGTACCTTGTGGTGGCCCAGGGGACGGGACACAGCAATGACAGTAAAGTTTTCGACAATACTTTTTTTTTTAATAATAAGATGTTTAAGAACCATTGCAATCAGCAAAAAGAAGGTTACACTTTTATTAGTCTTGACGTAAGAATGTCAAAACAAGGATGAGCTTTACCATTAGAATGAAACTAATGAAGCAAAAAATTAGTCGGCGGCGGTAATTTTCCCAGTTTCCCAATTTGGCGCAGACAAAAAGTCAGGATGATGACGTTTTAGCTTACGTTCAACATTTAAATTTTACATTTATCAATATCAATATTCACTATCACTCTTATTTGTACCACTAACATTTTTTTTTCAATCTTTTTAATAGACGACCGACAGAAACCGATTGACCAAGGTACGAACTTCTCCCCTGCCTATGTTAATTTTGCATTGCTTTCTATAAAACGATTATTTTTTTTGTTATGTTCTCCACCCACCAAAGAAAAATGTCTTGTTGATAAATTAGATTTTTAAATTGTAGGGGTGTCTTTCACAGAACTGTTTGGCTTTCTAGGGTTAAAATTTTATTACGTAGAAATTAGCGATTTCTCTTCAGTACTATTAGACAATTATTTTTCCAATACTAATTGGGGCACAATTTTTTTTTAAATCCACAAACTGATACGAAGTTGAAATCAGTTATAAAACAACAAGGTAAAAAACAAAAGCAATAATTTTCTGATTGATTTTTTGTAAAATGTCTTTCTAATGGCGGGTGAAGGAAATTATCTGTTTGAATGCATGTATTTTTATACGTATCAGGGGCGTGCCGTCTATATAGGCACATAAGCACTGCCTACCCTGCCTTAATCGCATAAAAATATAAATAATATGAATGTGTAAATTTATTAAAAGAATTAAATCTTTTCAAAAATACCCGGGAACTACCACACCGACCGCACCACTATAACGTGTCAAAGGCGGCAACTAATATGTAAAATGACGTATACCTCTGATTCATATGTTGAATCTAATACATACATTCAAACGCAATGCGCGTCAAGGGCCTACACATTTGTTACGTCTAAAAAGCAGTGCTTTTCGGTAATACCAGTAAATGAAGCAATTAGTGCCATCTGTTGGTACACCTATTAATTAGAACAACTTTACTAACGAAATAATGATCATATCTTTTTAATGTGAGAACCGCGTAAAAGTCCCAGCTAGCTGCTCCCAACCGCTTGGAGCTCGTGAGACTAAGGTTTCCCAATTAGGGAATGTTGTGAGGCTGCAGGTATTGTGGAGGGGAAGAGGAAGGTGGGGAAATACCTGACTATTTAGATCTGGTCACCAAACATTGCTAAAAGCCATTTCAAGCAACTTTTCAATTCTGAATTGTGGTCTTTCACCAGGGCGATACTGATAGTATCTTCCACTCTGTAATATAAAAGAAGAAGAAAATGCGCTTAAATTTAAGATAAAAACGACGAAATAAATATTTTTTTTTTTTTGTAATCTGTGATATTTAATTTTAGATTGCCACTTTAATTGCCTTTTTTTAATAAAACATATATTTTTATATTAGAACATAACTTATAACCATTATACATATGTAGTATTTTATACAAAATAAATGGTTATTTGGGGTTAAAGTTTTGCTTTAGTGGTGGGCGAAGCGGATCGGTTTAGTGAGCCAGATCACTAAATCAGCTCTCTGTAAAGACAATCTACATGAAAACTGGACGAAAAAAGTATCGTCTAAGAGCATCTTAAGGACGTTTTTAGGAGGGCCAAGGGAGCAAGGGAGCGAGGGAGAGGGCATGGTGCGGGGGGACGCGAACCGTCGTTCAAACGAGCCGGATCACCGAACCCATACACTACAAAGAGCTGATTTAGTGATCCGGCTCACTAAATCGAGCCGCTTCGCCCACCACTAGTATGCTTGAGTCCTATATGAATCATCGTTAAGACGCAAATATTGGAGTTGGTAATTTTCCCTCATAAGCAAAAGAGCCTCGCAGCTCGCAGGGCCTAGCAGCTAAAACCCGCAGAGCGGGTTTTTATCTGCTAATAGAAACTTATTACTCAACGATATTTATTCCCGTGATATTAGGGTTAAAATTGTTGATACAGTAAAAATATTAAAACTTTGCCAGGAAAATGGTTTATTTTGGTGCCATATCAATGAAACCCGATTGCTTCAATAAAAACATTTTTTTAATTAATTTTAACTCCACACAGTTATTAAATGGTAGATACAAATCTGTCCTCCGTTTAAAAGTTACGCTCATTAAAGGAGTTCTTTGTTTTATTGTCAGAGTTTATACAAATGTCGAGAAATTCCACAATTGCAACAGATAATTCTGTGGAAGTCTTGCTCCCTGTAAAGTTGTTGGGTCTTTGTCTCGGCGTCATGCCTTTTTATTTCGTCATGAAGCCTGGAAATGCAAGCGCAGTTACAAACATTCCTTTAACTGCTGTGGTAATTGCTTGTATGGTGTTCTACACCTATTGCACATGGAAATACTCAACATACCCATACTGGTTCGCAAGCTATGAGACGGAATACGGCACTCCTAAAATATACCTTTCATTGTTCACTAATATTACGGGGTCCATTGGAGTGATTTTTATATTAATTTCTGTATTTACGTCCAGACAGGCGGACGCTAAGACTGTGCAAATTTTAACAGAAATTGATAACGCATTTAAAGAATTAAATGAAAAACAAGATTTCTCGAAAACAAAAAAAAATACCATCTGACGTACGGTACTGTTATTCTTTGTGGCATTAATTCAAATTTCGGTCGACGTGTACTTATTACATATACTCATACCGCTACCGATATATGACTCCGTCAAGACTGAAATTTTCATGATAGTTCCATATATGATTGCCTCTGCTGTTATCGTCATCTTTAGGTCCAACATCAGCCTGCTGTACGAAACAATGAAGGTTTTGAACAGACTTTTACTTAACTTGCTGACGAAGCAGGATGTTAATCGCCAGCGAGTTTCACTAAAACATCCGCTTCACAACATCTTTATATCAATGCGGGATTATTCAGAAAGATTGAAGACCATTTACGTAATCCACACTAAGATTTGCGATTCCACTGAAAATATTGACATTGCTTTTGGGACGAAGAATCTAATTTATTTTAGCTTGGTCTTTATGCACTCCGTTATCCAAGTGTTTGGCGTATTCAGTATTATTATTTCTAGGTTAGATGGGAGTATTAACAGGAACAATTTTTTTTTGTGGTACATGGTGAATCAGGTACTAATAACCTCGTGTATAATATGCGATACGATAAATGGATGTGAAGAGTGCAAAGCTGAGGTGATTTTTCTTGAGCTATTTATTATATTTTATTTGATCTTTTGTTGGATTTTTGTTGAATCTAATGCAATTGTTTCCTAACTCACCAACTTTTGATATAATATTTTACCAATTGCTGTAAGCGGTACATGTCTTCATATAAGCTTTCCATTGTAAAAAAAAAAAAAAATACAGAGTCATACCCAAGAAAGCAATGTGTTTTGCAATGCCCATAACTCAAAAAACTTCAAATAAAATCAATAATCCACCGAGTTGCCAAATGTGTTTTTTTCTACCTGGTACCTCTGTTTACAGGCTACAGAAACAATTTCTTTGGTGAACAAATTGAGCATTCAAGCGGAAGATGAGACGCTTAAACAAATGGTGAGTTGACTTAATTATTAATACTGTTTGTGTTTTATGTGGTATGACGAAATAGCAATCAAAGATAACGCCGTTGTTACAAATATAGACTTTACAATGGTACTTGTTTTACAAATTATATGTTTTCTACGTGAATATAGTATCCATTCAAACAGAAGTTTTTTTTTATAAACAATCGAAAGTTCAGGAAACTGATACAGCAATATTTGAGAAGTGATAATAGAAAGATTTGGTTTTTTTAGGCTGACACAAAAATAATAAGAACTGATGGGGCAGTTAATTATTGTACTTTTTTGTTACAGTTCCTTCAATTCTCCGTCACCTTATTGAATAGACCACCCAAATTCACCGCTGCAGGGTTTTTCACTCTAGACTGGTCGCTTCTTTTTGCTGTAAGACTTAAGGATTTTTATTATGCAAATATGCTATAACTGCCACCAATAGATTTTTCTTCCTGTTTTAAGCTTCCTCTAAAACTAAAACCTCCTTCCTAAATTTAGCTTTTTGTAAAGCTAATTCGACTTATTTGAGAAATTGTTCAGTATGTCAAACTAATCGTACAATCATTCGATAAGTACATTTGTTTACCTTGTATATTTTTAATCTCAAATCTTAGCATTTGGCTTTTGACTTTTTTGGCAACGTTGTGAAGTACTGGCATTGTTTTCAAGGAAAAAATGAGAGGAATATTGTAGGTTTTACGCTGAGCATCAACAATTTTGTATCTATAAATATCTCAATAACGGATATAATTTATTTTCTAGATGATTGGAAGCATAACAACGCATTTCATCATATGTATTCAATTTACTCTAATGTAGTGAATATTAATTATATTGTAAGTTATTACATATGTTTTTATTGATTTTTCGTTGCCATTATTTGAAATGTAATCTTTTTCTATTTCGATTACGTGATTCAACAAATTATTAACTAACCATTATGCCGTTTCTCCACAGGGGTAAGCAGAGAGGACGGACTGCCAAACAACTCGGTCTTGGCATACACTCCTTGCTCCATTCACATTCATACATCGTCTCATACACGCTCTCCTGTTAGTCTGACTCTTGACATGGACAAATTGTTATCTCTTTCAAATACAGGGTTTTTCATTCGTGGCTCTGTCCATATTTTTGCGGTGAGACTTTAAAAATTTTTAAAATATTGTCAAATACATTTCAAAAATACAAACCAAAATTTTGCCCGGGGTTATGAATAGTTTCGAGTAAAGTTTTGAAATCACCCCCACCCCACGTCTTCCCAGTAGTTTTCCTCTTTCGTACGTCAAGTGTGCAAAATTTCATCAAGAAGTACAAAAATTCTGCTGGGTGTGAAAGGGGGAATGGGGTGGTTTTTCGAAAGTTCATGTAGACAATGATCTTCCTCTTGTTTCGAAAGTCAAGTGTGCAAAACTTTATTAAACTCGGAATAAAACGATAGATTTTTACGTAAAACAAACAAACACCGCCCGTCCGGGACATTCCTCTTTATGTAATAGAAGAAGAAGAAGATTACGTTATTTGATTAACCCTTTTATGTCATTTTAGTATGTGATTGCAGCTTTATATTAGGAATTACTCAGTGTGAACGCAACCATATTATAGCGATTCTGCTCAAGTATTCACTTCTGTACTTTTCAAATGTCATAGTTATAAATAACAACTTTTTAACGTGAGACTATGGCATCCCCAATTGGGGTATGTTGTGAGGCTAAAGGTAGTGGGGAGGGGAAAGAGATGGAGAAGAGGAAGGTGTGGAAGAGGAAGATAGGGAAATACCTGGCTATTCAGATCTGGTCACCAAACACAGTTAAAGCCATTTCAAGCAACATTTCGATTCTGAATGGCTGTCTTTCATCAGGGCGATACTGAAAGTATCTACTACTCTGAATCGTGCCGCAAATATGCTATATGTTATTTAAAATTAATAAATTGTGAAATAACACAAATTAATCAAATAAAATTTATTTGCGCAAGTCGGGATTCGAAAACGCGACCTCCGGATTCGTAGCCAAAGATCGTAATTATTCAACCACAGAGGGCTTATTGCTTAACTCTGGCGCAACTGCCTACTTCTTTCTCTTTTCCCAAGTCAGTTAACAATCACCCATCCGCGATAAGATTTTCTCCATATTATTGTATCCTGCCATAAAGTCGATAATTAAAGAATAAGAAGATTTTTTTACGCACAGCTCTTTCCACAGTCCGCAATACTGCAAATAACTAAATGTAAATATATATCTATGTCAGTTTATAAATATTCTCATGTCCTAAAAATGAACAGTAAAATTATAAATATAAAAAAAATACCAACTCTTATTTTTCCAACAATCTTATAATAAATTTAATATCAATAGAAAAGGGATAAAACAGCAACTGTAAAAACCATATCTTCTCCAAGCTTAAATTTTCTAATAAAACTGTACATTATTAGATAGAGAAAATGAAGTAATATTGATACAGCGCCCTTGAGGTGATTTCTCACAAAACAATGCTACACAAATTATCCAATTATTATTATTATTATTACTATAAAATTGAATAATAAATAAAATAATATATTTTTTTTTTTCATATGAAGCGGTAACTTGGTGATGTGATTACTTATAGGTTGAACATCACTTAGATAGATTGAATAGTGAGCAATAACTATAAAGGATTAATGCCCAGACCAGTGAAGGGCCAGTGGGAGATCAGCAGGTACCAAGAACTGGCGACGGTACTGCTGATCTCCCACCCTTGGCCCTTCACTAGCCTGTATGTATTAATCCATAACACATGTGCATCTTAGTTCATAGTTTAGTTGTATACTGCCCTGAAGAAGCTACGGTAGTAGCGAAACCCGGTCGGCGAAAGTACAAATAAAAGTGATGTAAAACAAAGTTATTGTTTTATTTGATAAAAAATAAAATATTAATTCCGAGTGATTGGAACCACTACAAAATATTTCACTATATTCACTCACGTTCCAAAAACATTTCCCAAATAGAAATCGATGTCCACAAAATCTTCCCTTTTTGTTGGCATGTTTGACTTAATATTTGGTACCGTTGTTAGAAGGAGGACCTTCACTGTGACTGTTCAACACCGTTAGAGAAAACTGTGCAAGAATTATCAAGTATGTAGTTAACGCACCTGTCATCTGTGAAAAAAATAAATATATATAACATCATCGATATATCGAATACTTTGACAATAACAATACAAACAATAACATACATAAAAATTATGAATCTCTTTCTGGATTGCTTGAATATCCACTAAAACACTGAAATGGTGAGCTCCATTGTCATTAAATTATAGATTTTCTAAGTAATCTTTTTTCAACTCTCAGTGTAATTTTGGAGAATGAGCAATATTGTTGGTCCTTTATTTTTCAAGCGTTCAACTTGTACAATGTTTTCGGAATGAATTCAGATAATATTTACTTGTGATGAAATTAGTATAAAATTTTGCTTACAGTTAGTATCAGGGTATTATCAATGTCAAATAATCCGAATGCTGTGAATTGTGGCTTTCTGTGCGTGATTTGGGTTGAAAACCGGTGAAGCTTGAACGTAAAGTCACATTATGAAAAAATATTTTATTAATTGTTGTAAGCAGTGATTTTCAAAATGGTTTTTAATACTTTATACCTTTGTCAGTAATATGTTATCTTCTTCCGTTGCCATTACTTGATGCACCAAATTAATGGTTTTCTGTGCCTTAAAAATGGTTAAAATAATACACAAATAAAGTAAACAAATTTGAAAATAATCAGTGCCTTCACTTTATTTCATACTGTAAAACGTGCAAACCCTTCCCGCCGGTGCTGTCAACTGATTTGACATCTCTAATTATTTCAATATCCCTGTAGATATACCAAACAGAGTTCATATTTTAGGCTCTCAGCAATATATTTATGCATTGGAAAAAATAATTCAAATGGGTACCAATTTAAATATTTTTTTTTTTTTACAGTAACCCCACACAGGAGACCCTGAGGGAAATAATTTCCCTCAGGGCCTTTGGGGATGCTGTGTGGAGGGTCTCTTAGAGGATAGGAAGGAGTGAACTTGGGTCTTGAAGAGACCCATGTTATCCTATAACCCAAGAGACCCATGTTATAGGATGGAGGAAACACAAAGGCCAGCAGATCATTCCACAGCCGAGCTGCTGAACGCAAGAACGAATCGTAGAAGGGACCCGTTCTCATGTGACAAATGTCAACCGTGTGCAAATGTTGGGCGCGCGTTTGGCGTGTTTCCTAATGACGCTAGTTCCTCGGAGCATCTTCCATTAAAATACCGGTAGAACAAGGACAGCATTCCCACCTGACGTCTGTTCTCCAAAGATTGCAACCCGTTTGTTAAGATAGGCGAATCTATCAAACGGACCGCCCGTTTCTGCACAGAGTCAAGGGTTTTTTTTCAGATATTTTGGGCCTCCCGACCAGAGGTGGCTGCCAAATTCTACAGTGGGGCGCACTTGCGATTTGTACAGGGTCAGCAGTTGTGTACTATTAAAGTATCTGCGGGCTCTGTACAATACGCCCAGCTTCTGAGAGGCTAACTTTACTCGGGCTTCGATGGAGCCACCATACCTGAGTTGGTCACTTAAGGTTACACCGAGAATATCAATGGAGGGCTTGTTGGGAAGATTGCTTCCATTAAAGGAGATTAGATTGTTATTGAACGGAACAACAAAAAAACGTTTTGTAAAAAACTGGAGAAAAAAATTAGTTAATATATACGTATGTATGCGTGCGTTGATAACTTGCCGAGTGGTGCGGTGCAGTAGTGTGCGAAAGAGGTATGGGGCTTCGCTCGCTGTACCACGATGTCGTCAGTAGTAACTGGCGGCTGTAACGAATGTATTATGTGTGGCCGATGTTTTTCCTCGCTTTCACCAATTATACATAATATTTTAGTTATGTACCTAAATAATATCATCGCCTGAGAATTGTAGTGAGACATCTAAAATAAAAGAGTTTTTGTTATCTGCTAATAAAATTCTCTATTTTTAATAGTGCCGAGTGCTTTTCTGAGATATTTCATCTTGATTATAGCATTGAATAATCCTACCACGTTAAATGCAAGACTGGGATAATATGCATATCAAACCTTAACACTTAAACAATTAAATAAATATTTTACTGACACCAGCGCAATAGTGGTTTATGTAATTTGTCCAAGTGTGGAACTCAATATTATTTTGCCTCATTTCGTGAGTTGTCATTTGTCATTGTTTCGTCATACTGCGGCACAGTTGTTCTTTGTTTTTGTGAATAAACTTGTTAAATGTATTAAATGTGCACGATGGAAGAGGAAAAAATGATACGATTTCCACAGTAATTAAGAAGACTGATGCAAGACGGCATACAAGAAATCACAACACAATAAACGAAGAATCAATCCTAAACGTGATTGCATAGCGCACACCTCAATTTATATCCCAAGATCGAATCCCAGAACTGCCGTGCCAGTTCTAAGAGAGAATATATTGATGGACAGTTAAATTTGAATATTATGTATGGATTATATATAAGTAATGTAATTAAACTGGGGAAAATCCAGTTAAATTTCATATTTATCCGGCAATTTTCAACACCAAATTGAACTTATCATTCTGGATACCAAAGAAAGACAATAAATGATTAATATGCCAACAGTATGCATAGCTGTATTGAGAAATAAAAAACACTGTACCAAAAAGCGGGCAACTTTACGTACCATCTGAAACAAGCACAGTTATAAAATATGAAAAAAATACTGGACAACCTTATGATGTTACGTCATAACATACGAAAGATGAGTCATTTCTGAAAGCATTGGGAAAAATTTAACATCCAGTATTAGTAACAAAATAAGTGTGTGGAATGACGTAAAAACTTTTATGATTAGGGAAACCGATAAATTGTTTTTTTATGAAGCCTCCCTCGAAGATGAATCTTATCAAGAATTTAATACATTACATGTAATAAACCACCTACATTATCAGCCGACAGCACAGCAGATCTTCTATCACTCTGTGGTGCCAAATTGATTGCGTCAGTGCTTATACTCGTATTTGCAGCAATTAGACTTATTATGAATTAAACTCTTTTTTAATATGATAATAATAGTAATGGGTTTAATTTAATATGTATACAATGAGAATAACTTTGTTTACACCACTGTTTTTAATATATAAATATCGACATGTTTCAGAAGCAAAGCTTCCTTCATCAGGATAAACAATATACAAAAAAGTAATAATTTCTTCGAAAAATGTGTAATTATTTTGTGACATCATTATTAATATAATTAATAAGAAGTTTATTTTCACGACCGTTTTATATAAATATCGATATATAAATAAATATCGACATCCAGTTTTTTTTCTACTATTATGTGCCCACATAATAGGTAGTTACCAGGGCTAGCCCTGAGGCAAACGGGCCTGGCGCAAGGAAAATTTTGTCGCTCTTAATTTCCTTAATTATGCTGTGTTGGGTATTAGATATTATCATTGCATTGGCGCCTTGGAAAGATGGTGCCTGAAGCGGTCTGCTCCAATTGCACCTGCATTGGACCGGCCCTGGTACTAACTACCCGGCCAACTACCGCCCCATAGCGATCAAATCAGTTCTGTCTAAGGTGATGGAACGTGTGGTCAACGACAAATTGCTCACATACCTCGAGAAGAATAAAATTATTAACTACCGTCAGTATGGATTTCGACAGAACCGCTCGTGCGGTGATCTTCTTGCGTATGTGACGCATGTTTAGGGGTGGTGCCTGGAACGTTACGGTGAGATTCAAACAGTCTCACTGGACATTTCTAAGGCCTTTGACCGGTTCGGCAACGAGGACTTGTCAACAAACTGCCTTCTTACGAACTTACCGTATCCTTGTGTACGTGGATTGCCGACTTTTTGAGATAGAAATCGGTTCAAACGGTTGCTGATGGTTTCATCTCTTTCTCGCATTCAATAAATGCTGACGTCCTACAGGGATCGGTTCTGTCGCCGACATTCTTTTTGTTGCACGTCAATGACCTCTTGACATGTGCAGCAATCCATTGTTACGCGGATGTCAGTACAGTTCATGATAGCTTTTTATTTGACAAGCCCCCAAAGGGCACAAAACTCCAATGGCTGGGAGGGCTTTGAAACAGAGAATGGACGCTTACCTTGAGAGGGTCTCTTCTTGGGGTAAGAATAGCTTCGTCGAATTTGATATTTTAAAGACCCAATCATGTCTGATTACGTCTAAAAGGGATCGAAATGACAATCCAGTATCATTTAATGGAAGCAATGTTCCCATCAAGCCCTCCATTGATATGCTTGGTGTAATCTTAAGTGGCCAGCTCGGGTATGGGGGCTCCATCGAAGCCAGAGTAAAGTTAGCCTCTCAGAAACTGGGGTGTATTGTACAGAGTCCGCAGATACTTTAATAGTACACAACTGCTGACCCTGTACAAATCGCAAGTGCGCCCCGCTATAGAATTTGGCAACCGCCTCTTGTCGGGAGCCCCAAAAAAACCCTTGACTCTGTGCAGAAATGGGCGATCCGTTTGATAGATTCGCCAATCTTAACAAACGGATTGCAAACTTTGGAGCACAGACGTCAGGTGGGAATGCTGTCCTTATTCTACAGGTATTTTAATAGAAGATGCTCTGACGAACTAGCGTCACTGATCCCTTCTGCACCGGTGCACAGTCGGGAAACACACCAAACGCGTACCCAACATTTGTACACGGTTGACATTTGTCACATGAGAACGGGTTGCTTCTACGACACGTTCTTGTGTTCAACAGCTCGGCTGTGGAATGATCTGCCGGCCTATGTGTTTCCTACATCCTACAATATGGGTCTCTTCAAGACCCAAGTTCACTCCTTCCTATTCTCTAAAAAGACCCTCCACACAGCATCCCTAAAGATGATATATGCCTTGAGGGAATAAAAAAAAACTAAGTAACCATTATGCCGTTTCCCTACGGAGCAGATTGAATGGACCGTCAAACAACTCTATCTTGGCACACACTCCTTAAAATACTAGGTAATCTATCAGAAACCCCACAAACTAGTAGGTAATCTATAAGAAACCCCAGAAAATAATCGATAATCTATCAAAAACGCCAGAAAGTAGTAGTTATTACCTATTGTTAAACACATTTACAAACAATAAAGTCAAACAAAAAAATGTTATGTAAATTTTCGTTTCCTTATTTATATTTAACTACAAAATAGATTTATTATAAAATAACATGTCCCTTTTCCACTGAACTTAACGTAAATAATAATGACGTGTATGTGTGACGTGTATCGAGTGCTACACTGGGATATATAATAATGACGTGTATGTGAGTGCTATACTGGGATATATAATAGTGACGTGTATCGAGTGCTATACTGGGATATATAATAATGACGTGTATGTGAGTGCTATACTGGGATACATGTTTATTTTATTAATTTTAGGAGTAACTATAAGTATCAAAAAATTAAAATAAATGCTGCCGAATGCATCCGAATTTTGCTTAAATATTGTCCATATAAAAATATGATATGATTAACATGTTTTAATTTTACTACGAATGAAATTTTTTTTTTAAATCTAAAGCTGTGTTTTGTGAGATGTTCCACTACAGTTGTCAGGCGACGATAGGTAGGTACTACTAATAAAATGATTTACATAAGTGATAAACATAAACTCGTTTTTATCCAACATAAAAATGACAAAATTCCAAATGTGTACCCTGTTTACTTAGTGTACAGCACGTGAGCTCTAGCACCGTAAGGGAATTGTTTTAAGGGACATAGCTTATTCACATTTTCGGAATCTACGAACAAGAATTTTTCAGTTATATTATGTCTCTACGGTAAGAAAGAGGATTTTAATACAATCGTTTTAGCCTGGAAACACATTAAATACCAACACCATATGTTGACATTTAATACTTGAACATCAAATTAGGTATTAAATGAAAAACACAATTTGTAAAACGCCACTTTTATTTGAATTAATAACGATCGCCAACCGAAGCTTCGTCAGGAATCACTTAATAGAATCAAATCGCTCATTCGATAAAAACTCGGGAACTAAAATATTACATAAAAATGGAATTGGAATAATATTAAACAATTTAGAAGCCCTCGAGATCAAAAAAGCCGTTAATAATAATTTAAACATTATTAATAACCAAATTAATTTAACCAATAGTCCCATACTTAATTTATTCCGGTAATCACAGTTGTTCTTTTCTCCCCCCCCCCCCCCCTTATCCTTCCGTAATAATGTGTCCCCTCCCACTCTATATGTGTCTCTTTCTTTCATTTTGTATTTCTTTCACTCATTGTTTTATGTATATATATATATTTATATATGTGCCTGTATCTAATTATCTTTAGTTAATAATAAGCCCTGACGAAGCTTCGGTGAAGCGAAACCTGGTTGGCGATCGTTATTAATTCAAATAAACGTGGTGTTTTACAAATTGTGTTTTTCATTTAATATATAATGTCACACCACAAAGTGTTTGCTTCCTTCGAAAAAATCAAAGCAGGTACTTAAAACGTCTGTGCTTCCTACATAATATTTGGAAAGGATAACAAAACTACACAAGATCACTGGACAAAACAGATTTTGAATACGAGAAGACATTAGTGGGAAAAAAAATATTATAATAAACTTTTGGTTGAGGGAAAAAAATCATCCTGCCACTGGAATATGGAATACTTGACCTGTCGAAGTTCATTTAGTCTTAAACACAAATGACTCGTGCTTTGAGTATTTGTCCACAAATAAACCTGGCTTTAGAACGGAAATAGTGATGTGCATATCTCTGAAACTAGAGCTCACAGAAAATCTGTTGATACTTTTGAAAACAGCAATCTACCAAGATTACCCAGAATAGGACAATCTTATTGGGGACCAAGATTTGTACTGCCCATTTTCATAAAAGAAGAGTCTCAAAAGTTTCAGTGTTGTTAATAAGGTGGATTCCGTATTTCTTGCTTTACTCTATTAGTAAGAAGTGATTGCTGTGCAGTGAAATGACTATGTTATCAAAATTCAATAAAAAAACCTTTACCTGCTTTTTCAGACTATTGCACATGGATACAGTGATGGTGATATTTGTAGTACGAACAAAGATTTCTGGAAGGCAATAGATCAAAAATGTTATATTCTTCATTGTGTTTTCTCCTTGCAAAATGCTCACGTAGACACTCCAAACAAAGAACCCATTAAACACCAAAGATATGAAAGAAACACCAATAATGGTCAAGATTCTCAGTCCAAATAATCTGTTTAGATTTGATCCTCCATCGCAAATAGCATCATAAATAGTCCAAAGTATTGTTATCCTTTCAACTTGCAAATCTTTGTTGGTTTTTAAAGTAACATTTTTTTTAATGTCATTTGTCAGTATTTGTTCAATATTATAAATATTGTTAGTGTAGAGATTCTGTTTATTTTGGTTCATCTTGAGTATTTCTCCATTTAATATCTTCAGGTTGAAATCGAGGAACATTACTATAGTGCAATACAGAGACATATTAAATGCTGTCACACTACTTGGCATATAAAAAACTATCCACAAGTATGTGGTTGGGCTATTGTCCGACGAATTGGCCAATATATTGTTAATAATGAAACTCAAAAAAATTGTCAAATAAATGGCCAATAGTCCAATGAGAGGCTTGTTTTTTATTCTTTCGTAGTGTTTATCGACACCGAGAAGTGTGAAATTCTTATCGATGTCGCTTAAAATAGTCATTATAACGGAGAATATATCCTTGTTCATAAATATACCTGATGTCATAATTATCATAGTGAACAAATTCGAGTAAATTCGAAATAAATCTCCAATTTTAAACAGCATCGTCCCGTTAAAATGTTCAACCACCGTTTCCTTGGTTGATATTACGACGTACATACAACGTACAAATATTGATATGACAAATGTAATTTGAAGTAATAATGGTTTGCTGTATAATGTCACATATTCTCCTGATCTGATTGTAAATTTGTAAGGAGTAAGAAGCAGGATCTGACAAGTTATTATAAACGGTTTCAAAACATCCAAAACTGTTTCGCCTTTTATAAAATTAGCGATCATGTCCAACGTTAGATTTTGAAGCCATTTTGCGGTGTTGATTAACTTACTCAAAATGGTTTTTCTTTTCATCGTAAATACTAAACTAGTATGAAATAACTTGTTTCCAAACCAAACGCGGAACACAGAACAATTTGCCTAAAGCAGTTGTTTACTAATGAAACAATTATTGATTCCATGTAAAAACTAGAGACACGTGTATTTTTAGGTAGTCAATTAATGGTAATTGTTTGAATAATAATAAAAAGGTATCATCAGTATTGACAGCAGTTCTTTTCTTATTATAGTACCTACTTGATCTTTTTTAAATAAATATATGTAATTTGTACTGTAGCAGAATAATGTGAAGAACACTCAGCCCAAACACTTTGAGAGTTCTTCATTTGGCATTTAAGTAATTAAAACTCTTTCTGTTATCATTAATTGTTTAAATTGAACATATTTCTGATTGATTTTTACAACAACATATTACATAATCATATTAGTTAAATGAACAATTCAAGTATCATGCCATATTAGTAAGTCTTTCATTCTGAGAGTTGTTAATATTATATTTAGAGATTAAAAATATTAAATAAAACAAAAACTTTTATTTTATTTTCGCCAACGGGTTTCGCTTAGCTCAAGCTTCATAAGGACAAATATAATATTAATTGATAAACTAAAGTTCTTTAAAACTTAAGACAAGATTTTTGTGCATAGTGCAAAGGGTAACAATTATTATTTTTATAAACAATAATTATTAATCTAAAACACTCATCCAAATTGAAAAAACCTTCCGAGCAAAGATAAATGTCGCCGGCAGGACTCGAACCCGCACCCTTCTAATGTCCGGTCAGATGCTCTACCGTTGAGCTACGTCGGCTTATCGCAAACCCGCCAAGTTAATCAATATATACTAGTGTTCCATTCAATAATTACTGTTTTTATTATATTTTCACCTGTAAACAACCAACTTTATTAGTATGAGAGAGGCTTGTAACGGCTAAATCCCTCAAATAGATGGCGTCGAGACAAATTATGTCTACATTTTATTGGTGAAAATTGCTTTGACTTGTCAAATATTTTATTAATTGATAAACTAAAGTTCTTAAAAACTTAAGACAAGATTTTTTTAAATTAAATAACAATTATTATTATTATCTAAACATCAAATTGAAAAACCTTCCAGCAAAGAAATTCGAGACTGAACCCGCATTAAAAAATAATATAATATATAGCCACGTAGCTCAACGGTAGAGCATCTGACCGGAACGGGTTCGAGTCCTGCCATTTATCTTTGCTCTCTTTTTCAATGAGTGTTTTAGATTAATAATTATTGTTTATAAAATAATAATTGTTACAAATATAATAAATTATAACTAAAATGAATGCTTGGACAGCGTTTATTTTAGAAATGACATCATTCTCAACATCTAGAGGTCGTGAGTTCGCCCCAGTAATGGATATGTATTTTTTTGTGTTATTCAATGTAAGTTTATTGAAAATAGGTATATATCCGTGTTAATTTTTCCTTTTAGTATGGCCTTTTTTTGGCTTACTTTTAAGGTAGGTATTGTGTTTTAAAACTCAAAAATTTAAATAAAGTAAATTCAACAACTTCTCCAAGTTCTGCAAGCATATTAGTTTATGTTATTGTGACAGCGGCATTCAAACCGTTTGTTTAAGACAGTTTTAAAATGGCTTAGAAAAACCAAATTCATTTTTTAAAAAATGTTATTAATGCCTCATTCATAGCATGCCTGGATTAAATGATATCATCTCTAATCTGAATAAAGAAACAAATGACCAACTAAGTGTTGCTCTATGATTGGTGCATAGAACGTCTGAATCCATTACACCACCAAGTTAATGAAAAGGGCGACAAATTTAGTATCCATAACTGAAAATAACAGTTTTTTTATATTCAACTATTACGTATATGCAGGTACTTATTGATCATATTTCGAGTTGCAAATAAAAAATTATTTTTATATCTGCCATCTTGCTAATTATGATGAAAATTTTTGAATATGGATTTATCTCGAAATTCTATATAAATTTCTTAATATTGCTCATTATGCTTTACACCAGCCTTGCATTCTTTATGAATCTCAACACTTTTCACGATCATAATCGAGATTTCATTTCAGCAAACCATCTGCCACTGTTCCAGTCTATGAACCTATTGTGGACTGACTTTGCTGCTTCTCTTTCAATATCACTATCAGTCTTTCCATCTCGTGATACATACTTCCCAAATACACAAACTCATCGACCTGCTCCAAGTATTCATCATTCACAACTATATTGTACACTGTTTTTCTTTCTCTCTTGCAAGCACCAAAAAAATTACTTCTGTTTCACATTGTGACATTAATAGCCACTTAATATTTATAAAATATGTTTTACATTAAGAAAATAATATTAACAAATCTCAAATGAAATATGAAACAGAAAAAGATATATAAATAAAAAGGTATCAGCATATCAGTCGCATCCAACCTTAGATCTTCTTACCGGGACAACTATCTCACCACTGAGTTAAAGAGACCTGTTTATTTTTACATCATTTTATAGATATCATACATCAAATTTAAGACTTACCAATATATTATCCTCATTAAATCACATATTACTATCTGCTAAAATCACGTAAAATAAACAGATCTTATTAGATCAGTGGATAGACAAAGGTCCTGGATTCAATTCTCCGATGTGACTGAAACCTTTATTCATAAATGAATAAATAAAAGTTACACCACTTTTTATATAAAGCTTTCAATCAGTCATCAGTATAAATAGTATACAGTATAATGAAGAAGCTTCTTTGAAACATGTCGATATTTTTCAAATTTTAAAAAGTATTGTAAAAACTTATTCTCATTAATTTATTAATAAAGTGACTACAAATTAAATAATTAATTTTTTTAAATTGCCTTTTATTATCCGTGTCTTTTCCTGTTTCTCGTTCATTTGTCATTTGTTAATATTATTTTCTTTGATGATTAAATATCAATAAGGTTCCTACACTTCAAGAAGTTATTCCAATAAATGAAATTGATTCACTTTTTTAAATTAATTGGAGTTCTACAATAACAAATAAGTATTCACCATCCATAACAATATTGCACACTGTTTTCGTACTCTCTCTTTCAAACACCGTGACTTTAGACTTACTTACATTCATCATTAGCTCATTCTTCATGCATACTTCGTTCATCCTAAATACGAGGGACTGTAGATCTTCCATACTGTTAGCAATCAGCACCGCATCATCAGCATAAAACAGACAACATACTTTAAGATTACTCATTTTCGTGCCCAAACTCACCTCTTTCGATTCTTGCATACAATTATCCATGTATAGATTGAATAACCACGGTGACATTAGGCAGCCTTTGATTTACACCTTTTGTGATGTCAACACACCCTGTAAAATGACCGTTTGCCCTAACACATGCAACACTTCCCTCGTACAGAGATGTGATTGCCTGTATAAGAATCGTATTCACTCCATACTTGGACACACCTTCCATAACTTTTTTCTGTCAACTCGGTCAATATATTAATAACAATATTTGCTAGTGTGTTAATAGCATTCCATTCCAGTACCTCATCAGGATCTGATAAGTCTTCTTATTTTTTAGTATGACTGAAATACAGGAATATTTTTATTGTTATTGCTTTCAAGGTACGAAAAAATAACTTATTGTTTTCTTTTTTGTGGAGTTCTTTTGAATGACTGCTTTTAATTTATTTTTTTATGAAACATCATAACTCTTAATTGCATATTGTTGTAGTTGGGCAGGAGGGCACGACCGAGTAGCATATCTCAGTAAATCGCAGCAATACGCGGTGGTAGATTTCACAGCTTAGGATCAATCATGGTGTTAGTATGCTGACAAAGTTTCATCGCCGTGGTTGAGTTCGTTATGATTCTACAAACATTCAAACAAACCTCACCCTTTTTATAAATAGATTGTTAATATTATTAATGTGGATGTGTGCCGAACGGTATGCATTTTATTAGCATTATCGACATCTTATTCCGCAGGGAGAGGTCGATTCAGATGGTTGCTGACGAAATCACCTCTTCCTCCCATTCAATAAATGCTGGCAACCCACAGGAATCGGTTCTGTCTCCGAGATGGTTTTTGTTGCACATCAATGACCTTTTGGCGTGTGCACCAATTCATTGTTACGCGGATGTCAGTACAGTCCATGATAGCTTTTTGTTTGACAAGCCCCCAAAGGCACACAAACTTCAACTGCTCGAAGGGCTTTGAAGCAGAAAATGGACGGTCACCTTGAGAGGGTTTCCTCTTGGGAAAAGAATAACCTGGTCAAATTGAATGTTTCAAAGACCCAGTCATGTCTGATTACGTCCATACGGGATCGAAATGACAAGCTAGTCTCCTTCAACGGAAGCAATCTTCCCAATATGACTCCCATTGAAATGCTTGGTGTAACTTTAAGTGGCCAGCTCAGGCACGGGGGCTCCATCGAAGCCAGAGTCAAGTTCGCCTCTCAGAAGCTGGGCGTACTGTATAGGGTCCGCAAATACTTTAATAGTAGACAACTGCTGACCCTGTACAAATCGCAAGGACACCCCACTGTTGAATTTTGTAGCTGCCTCTAGTCTATACGGGCGAAACGTTTGAAAGATTCCTCAATCTTAACAAATGAATTGCAATCTTTAGAGCACAGGTGTCAGGTGGGAACGCTATCCTTGTTCTATAGGTTAAGTAATGGAAGATGCTCTAAGAAACTAGCGTCATTGATCCCTCCGGCACCAGTGCATAGTCGGGAAACACGGCAAATGCGCACCCAACATTTGGACACAGTTGACATTTGTCACAAGAGAATGGGTCGTTCTAGGACCCATTCCTGAGTTTAACAGCCCGGCTGTGGAACGACTTGCCGGCATCTGTGTTTCGTTCCTCGAAATGAATTCCTGCCCAATCCGCAACTAACTTCAGGAGGTTGAATTGCGTTTAAGCCAAAATTAACCTAACTTTCTTTCAAATTCGATAGTGGAAACGGTCGTTTTTCACGTGGAAGCGAATAACAGGCTCATTTTTGAGCTGAAATGGACCTTCCGGTTATTTAAAATTAAGGAGGCGCATGGTCGCTTCATTCATCTATGACGAACATTTTAAGGCAAAATCGTTTTATGGTAGCTCTCACTGAGACATGGCTAATTGGCAACTAGAATCACGTTCATCGGAAGAACAGAGGCAGTCGTGGAGGAGGAACGCTACTGGCTGACAACTCTTCACATGCAGAACTTCTTGGAAACTAACGGAGAAGATTTGTGGGTAAAAGTTACCCACAAAGCATTATCCTCTACATATGTGTGGTATATTTTCCACCGAACACTACATCGGAACAATATCAGACTTTTTATGAAAAAAAAAAATTTGTTGGTGTGCAAAATATGAATCTAAAAATATTATCATTTTTGGTGCTTTTAATTTTCCATCAGGGAAAAATCCCATTTCTGTTGATGATTATTTTTGTTCCTTCTATAACCCAAGACAACAAAATACTGCTTATAACTCGAATTCGCATATGTTAGGTCTAATTTTAAGCAATGTTAATTCTACAGATGTAATAATCAGTATGCATGATTATCCACTTGTTTGTCAGGACAAACATCATCCCACACTTCCCTTTTCATCCTTTTCATTTACATATAAAATTCAATCCTACAAGAATACAGACTTGCTCAGATATAAACCTGGGCTCGATTTTCAGTGGAAATAATAACCAACAACTTTGTAATACTCTCGAGCAGCACGACTGAAACCTTTACGATTATCTCGATGTAAACTTAGCCACCATATCTTTTTACGAGAAGTTATATAACATATTCAACCAGTCCCTCTAAAAAGGGTCACCGAATCCACACAATAACGATCAGGTATATCCAAAATGGTTCACAAGCGAAAATATTCATCATATCCGTGAAAAACATCAATTTCATTTCTCTTTTTTATATTATCCTCTCTCTCTTTTTCTGTACCTACACATACGATAACTCGTATATGTATTATTTTCTTTAGTAATTATATTTGCCCCGATGAAGCTTGATCTAAGCGAAACCGGTTGGCGTAAAAATACAATAAATTTGTGGTTTATGACAAAGTGTTTTTGTTTCATTGAATGTATGTATATTATCCTTTCCTATATCCTTCCTTGTTCTTAACAGGAATACTTGATTTCAACACCTCAGAAGCCCACTGAGAAATATTTTTATGTAAAGATCTTTTTAAGTTAATCTCTGGAACCATATGTAATCCATCTATGTTGAAAGGGGTTAACTTATACATTCCTAATAAGTATACTCGTGGGAGATCCCATGCACTATTTTATGCTCCGAAAGCGAGAACTTCTGTTTACCAGAAAACGCCAATCAGCAGAGCGACTCAACTGCTCAATGATGCTACATTGACCGTTGACATTTTCAATATCACTATAAACAATTTTGCGACTATCTTTTGATCCATCCACAAAACGATTATAAAATTGCCCCCATGACTTTTTATACTTTACTCATCAAACTTTTTTTTATGGCTTTTAACCATTAAGGGCGATATTGGCCATGTTTAATCAGTTAGATTTTAATAGTACAGATTATTCTTAAAATTAGTTACTTTTAAACAGGATATAATATTTGTGCAAATAAAATTGTAGCAAATAAGTTACATTGTAAATTTGTGTTTTTAATCCTCAATGACTTAAATTTTAATGCCATTTTTATAAATATATTTTGCTAATAAATTGTTATTTGGGGGGAGTTGAGACTTAGAAGGCAGGAATACTGGTAGTGAGTTCAGTTTTAAGTTTTGCCAATTCATGCACATAAAGTTTGGAAATTGGTCATTGATAGGACAATCAAAGAAATTATGATCCAGAGTATCCTCTGACCCACATTCACAGTAAGGCGAGCTGACTATGTGGAACCTGGTGAGACGACTACGACAAGAAGTACTTCTTCCATGTTTGAGACAGATTATCTTCAATATTGTTAACATCATTAATATACAAATATTTACTTAATAATAATAATATTTATTTGAAACACACATTATTTTACAGAAATATTTAAGAAGGCTTTGACTGTCCAACTAGGAACAAATCCCGTTTTAGGACAATCAAATTGATAAGTTTAGTTCATACTTACTTGTACTATTTGTTATTTCTAATACTTGTCTATGTATATTTTTTACTATTTCTCATTTATTGTAATGTATTTTATTCCCAGTAATATATTGGTATACAACTGTTTGATAGACTATGAAAAAAAATTATAATGAGTGAGAGATCATAACCAAACTCTCACTGGCAGGACTATAAGGAAGACAGGATAATTATTTATACAAACTATTAAAAACAAAATTTGTTAAGTGTTATAATTTATTTAATAAACTTAACATAAGTAGTTACAAAACATGAAAAATAATGATGTAATTTTGAACACTATATTTAAATAAAATACTATATCATTCCAAATAAAACATAAGAGCAGTTATCTACAAATTTTACTTACTAAACATGTTAATGAAAATTTGGGTTCTCATTATCTTTGCTTTCACCACTTGACCGTATGTAGGTCTAGCAAAAATTATGCAAAATTTTCAACAATAAAGACAACTGTAATTATTATTGAATTAAACTATATAAGCTAGGTTTGGATAATTTCTGTTAGCATAAAATAATAGTATGTTGGATGTCTGTTTATCAAATCGTATTGAAACTTGGATCAGCTGTTGTAGAATGTTTTGACACATGGTCTAAACCAGAGGTTCCCAAACTTATTTGTCTCTCCGCCCACTTGTGGATGATCTTTTTCAACAGCCCCCCCTTGTAACGGTTGCACTTTTTACCCCGTTATTAGAACAGTAAGCGACCATAGAATAACAGGTGGTACAGCCAAAAGGAATAGAAGAAAAAGACAGTCAAAAGGGCGACGGCTATCTAGGCATTAGCAATGAGTCATCAGTGAACCATTGTACGGGTACCTGCTGAGACAGAACAGGCGGTTTGGAATAGCGACTTCACACTCGACGATTTGGTGAAACTTCTTTAAATTAGGTTATGTAAGTTATGGTTTACTCCATCTTTATTATAAATAGTCACTTAGTTGACTTGGAGGCCATTTATTAGATATTACCTTATTGACTTTATTAGAAATCACTCGATTACTACAACAATAATCCTCGTCAGTTTATCTTAGAGATTGACGCACACCCTGAGATGAGATTTAATTTATCTCAACAAATGTTAAATTCACAGAGTCCTACATTATTTAATAAAATTAATATATTCCCTTGATGCTCTTTTTATTTTAAGACCTTAGAGGAAATAAGAAGGAAGGTTACACCCTCCCCCTCCCCGATGAAATCTAAATATATATTCAAAATGAAAATTTATTAAAAAAAAAATTATTGCTCTCACCCCATTTCAGTCCTTTACCACCCCTTTGTAGCCCGTCACCACCCCCTTAGATCTCCTATAATGTTCCTCGGAGGACAATATCGCTCACATTGGGAATCTCTGGTCTAGACAACGAAAGTTGTAATAAAAAAAATATGGGAAACAAGTGTAATGGATAGGCCCGCGACCCGCATACCCTAAAGCTAGTGATCACAACCACTGCGCTATGAAGGTCGTCAACATAAATCCTAAATTAAAAATAAAATTATTGCATGATAGTACTTACTTTAAAAAACTAACTTATAATATAATTACATAAATATATTTTATTTCATTTGGACCCATCATAAATAAACTATGTAATACATTTTAAAATATCTCTAAGAACCCCACTGGCTATAAACCATCTGATGGTCTCGACTCTTGAAAAAATTATTATAAAATACACACAGTTTTCGACGACTAACTAATCATAAAGCCATTTCTCCACAGGTACGACAGGATAGAGAGAACGGAGCTAGGGGTGTGCGGTGTTCCATTCATGGATACTCTTCTGTTATTCTAACACTTGACATGTCCCGACTCAAGTGCTTAATTTACTCAATGGTCCTATCCCTAACTTCTTCTTCCACCCACTTGTTTTCTGCGAGTCATTTCTCTCTTTTCCCTGGCTTAATCTTGTGCAATACGCTCATATCGGTCTTTCGAATAATTCCATCATACAGTTTTAACACACATAATTCAATTATTCTAACACTTGAGATGTCCCAACTCAAGTATTTAATTTACTTGATGGTCCTGATCTTCCTTGGGTATCCCTAACTTGTTCTTCCACCTGCTTGTTTTCTGGGAGTCATTTCTCTTTTTTTCCTGACTTGTTCAATACGCTCACATCGGCCTTTCGAATTTTCAAATTCATAATTGCGTCCTATGGTTTTGTAAAACATGGTAGCAACTTGATCTCCCTTGTAGACTGTTCATCTCATTTAATTTGACAAACTTCTTATTTGTAAACCATGCAATAGTCTTCCATTCGTTTATTGAATAGTTGGACATCCAAAACAGGCTGGCAAGAGTCTGCCTATAACATATCCCGTGATGCTTGTCAAACCGAAAACTCAAACCCGCAGAAATTTGGTAAAACTCAAAATAGAAAGCAGAGGAAGATCACTGATGCGTTGGACTGATTAAAACAGTGTCTGCAGCTCTTGATGCAGCACTGGAACGTGAGGAATGGAGGAGCCTAATTTATCAAGGCATTTGGAATAGGGGTCACGATCCTCAGCAACGAAGGCAACAACTTCAAAAGCAAATCTTCTATCGACTGAATTACCTGCATTCACTCTTCTATCAATGTTTCAGTCGTACCATATGTTGGAAAATATCTAAATACATATGTGAATGAGAAAATACGTTCCAGGATCCAAGATGCCAAAATGAGATTTTTAGAAGTGACAGGAGTTACAAAATGGGACTGAATAAGAAGATTGACAATCCGAGATGAACGAAACATCAAACCTCTGCTACTCTTCATAGAAAAGTCGCAACTGTGGTGGTTTGGTCATGTATTAAGAATGCCAGAAGATCGAATTTCACTGAAAATTCTGGGCGTTTTTCCAGCGGGAAGACATCCAGTGGGCCGCCTCAGACACAGGTGGGAGAAACAACTCCAGAGGCTGGGCCTGCTATGGACGGAGGCCGCTGAACTAGCGCAGAACATGGATGCCTTGTTGATGTGATGGGTACCGACCTGAATAAGACACGGGGAAGAGAAGATGCTTGTATGTGTATATGTGAATAT
This sequence comes from Halesus radiatus, assembly GCA_022606495.2. NCBI lineage: Eukaryota > Metazoa > Arthropoda > Insecta > Trichoptera > Limnephilidae > Halesus > Halesus radiatus. Next base: position 41,135 of record JAHDVE020005759.1, on the reverse strand, counting down.
ACTCATCTGCAAAATATTCACCCTACAAAAGAGTCAATCACCACCCCCATCAGGAAGTACGCTGTCTACAGGGATACAAATAAAAATTTCTAAACTTAAGTTCATAATAAAAACTAGAGAAAACAATAACAAAATAGAAAATAATCTTACAATATTTATTGCCACATTTCGTAGAAAATAAAATTTAACAACAAGATGGCATCGTTTTGAACATTCTATTTGCATAATTTTGAGTAGCACACCTTTACAAAATTATAAAAAAGATTTAATTAAATAAAACGCTCACTTTGCATAAACAACTAATTCACTGATATATTTGTCGTCTGCCGGTTTCACTGCTCCAGCGGGGCAGATATATTATCAACTATGTACTAACAAAAAATGAAAAATGGCGAAAAAAATATCAATAAATTAGTGACGCAAACAAATTGACTGCATTGCTTCTTATTAAATACAATGTCAAAACAAAATATTATTGCTCTCTTTAAAATATGAAAACTATACTTAAAAGACTTAACATAGATAGAAAAAAATTCTTAAAAAAAACTTAATATACAATAATTTATAAATTTCACAACACTTGTATAACGAAATACTTATTGGAATAGTTTTGATCAATATTTGTGATAAATTTATATTGAACAATATAATATATGATCATATCAAAGTACAAAAGGAAAACTATATTAAATAATTTTATTATTTTTTTTAAAGAAAGAGAAATATTACCGGGTTACGAATAACCTGACAATATTTGAAATTCTCCTACTACCATCACAGTAAAAGGAATTTATTGCTTGTGTCTTAGTGGAGGACTTACCCAGCCGAGGAATTGTACTCATGACGCCTGGGCGAGACCCAGACGCCATGTCACGTGGTTCTCTCCTCGCACAATGTTTTCATCAAAAAGAAAAACAAAGTAATTGACCAGTGTATAGTGTATGCATGTAAGGAGAGTGATATAGTAAACAGGGTGTCCCGTAAGTGGTGGATAATCTTTCAACTGTAGATGGGGAACCCCAAGTCTGTTCTGAAAATTAAACATCAACAGAATTCTATTCAAAAACTCTGGATCTTCATCTAATTTTGTAAGCATTCATTAACAAAAAGCCCTATGTTGAAGGGTTTTTTTATGTGAATACCGCACAAGAGTCCCAACTGCTCCCTGCTAACCGGAGCCAGTGAAACTATGGCATCCCCAATTGGGGGATGTTGTTATGCTGAAGGGAATAGAGTGGGAAGGAAGATGGGAAAGAGGAAGGTGGGGAAGTATCCAAAGCCATTTCAAGCAACGTTTTGAATCTGAATGGTTCAAGGACGACTCTGAGAGTACCTACCACTATGGTTGGCACGCGTGTAATGTGGAGTGGATGTAGTTAATATTTTAAGATTTCATGGACAGTTGACTTCCCTGTTCCTTCATTTTTAACTGATTTTGAATAAAAATGAATTCTGTAACAATATCTCCTTATTCATAATAACAGTAATAATCATTTTTCAAAAAAAATAAATAGCAAGTGTGAAAACATTTTAGAATCTCTAATAAACGGGCAACTTTAAGCCAATTGGCCACCCAAGCCTCCATAAAAAAAATCACAAGAGATGAGGGGAAAAAATTGACCAAATTTGAAGTTAAAAACTTTTCTAAAAAAAAAACAACAGCAGTAACGCCAAAATGGTTATGTATTTATGATAGCGCTAATATTCAATAAGGTTCAATTTACTTGAAAACTGTGGAACTTTTACTAAACATGATATATAATCAATTTTCGGATCGGTCGTAGGTCCCTACCCACAGTTGAAAGTATATCCACCACTTACCGGACACCCTGTATTTATTGTGTTCAAGCTTAAATAAATATAAAATAAAGTTTCTTTTTATTATTATTTTCATAATAACCAACATTATTAAATTAAAAAAAAAAATAATTATATAAGTTCTACCAGGTAATTATTATTACGCATGACCGAAGGCATTATCAAACTGAAAAAAAAGGAACTATCCACTTCCTGATGATGTCGAGCGACAGCTACATCAATTTGGGTAGCTGCAAGTAGGTGGTTTTTATGAATTAAAATTTATTTATTTTGAATTTCCCGTGAAAAACTCAAATATCTATTGGCTAGCTTGACCAAGCTTATATCGAATACCAAAAGATGCCGCCAATGTAAGTATCTCGGAATATTTGAAAAACGTTTTTATCAGATTCTAGACGCCATTTTTTAAAACATGCTTCACGACGATTGACCGCTCTCGCGGTAAGTATTTATTTTATATGATTTCTGTTAGGTATCGTATATCAATGTGTTCGTAAATGAATTCACTAATTAATTACAGTTATTTTCAAGTCCTAATATTTTTAATTAAAGCGCTTTTTAAATGCAAATATATTGTTTACAGCACGTTTGTGTTTTTTTTACTTACATCTTTTTTTTTTAATATGAATACCGCACAAGAGTCCCAACTGCTCCCAACCGTCTGGAGTCAGTGAGACTATGGCATTCCCAATTGGGGAATGATGTAAGATTGAAGGCATTGAGGAGGGGAAGGAGAAGAGAAAGGTGAGGAAATACCTGGCTGTTCAGATCTGGTCACCAAACACGGCTAAAAGCCATTTCAATCAACGCTTCAATTCTAAATGGTGGTCTTTCACCTGGGCGGTACTGAGAGTATCTTCCACTCTGGAACGTGGGCAAATATGCTATATATTATTTTTAAATGAATTAATTGTGAAATGGCACAAATTAATTAAATAAAATTTACTTGTGCACGCCGGGATTTGAACCCGCTGACCTTCGAATTCGAAGTCGAGAGCCTTACCCCTCGACCATGGAGGCCGTCGACGTGGAGATCTACATCTATCAACAGATACCTCTAATTGAAAGATATAGATAAATAATGTATCTTTCCAATATAACATTAGTTTTTTGTGTTAAATGTAATAAACATTTGAATTCAGAGCATTCAATTTTAATAGTCTGCGAACCGAAATATAAAAAATATTATATAAATAATTGCATTTTTTAAATGCAGTTTTAAACATAACGATTATAGAAATTTTCAGCAGACCATAGACAATATACAGTAATAATAATATTCAATATTGCTCAATATAAGTTTAACAATAGGGCAATTTTTGGTAATGAATAAATTACACAATTTTTGTCAAGTATATGTTCGCATATTAATATTCTGAGGTAGGATTTTTAGAAAAATCTCGGCCGAAACCGAACGCTCAGAAATGTCTGTCGCACAAGGCTTTTTTTTTTAAAAATACGATGTCGCTCGAGTGGTTATACAGTACATATTATTATTTGTTGCATTTCATGCAACAGAATATAGTAATAATAATAACAAAAAACGATCGTGAAATGGGACAACACCGGGCACGTTGCAATATGATTTGTAATAAATGTCAAACAATTAATAAAAACACTTAAATTTTCATGTCATGCGAATAAAGTTGATTTGTTTTGTTTTTCACACTAAATACAATATATAAGTATGTAGGTAGTTTAAATGAATACATATCTAATAAAAATACTTTTATACGTAATAAAAGAAAAAAAAAAAAAATGTAATTAAAAATGTCAAAATCGATAGTTTGATTGCATTGGGATTTCACTAAATTGTCATCGGCCACTCAGGTCGATAGACGTTAAATTAGGTTAACTGTTAATATAAAGTAAAAAAGCAGACTGTCTCCGTTTCAATAAATAAATTAAATTAAATATACCAATCCAGGGCCTTCAGAGAGCAATGATCCAGAGTTGCCAAATACAGTAGTAGTTTCGACATTCAATTGAAGAATGACAGTACCTGTAGCCATAAAGTCATATTAATTGAAAAAAATATTTATCAATTGATAAACTAAAGTTTTTAAGACAAGATTTTTGTGCATAGCGCAAAGGGTAACAATTATTTTTATAAACAATAATTATTAGCCTAAAACACTCATCCAAATTGAAAAAACCTTCCGAGAAAAGATAAATGTCGCCGACAGGACTCGAACCTGCACCCTTCTGATTGCCGGTCAGAAAAAATAATAAAAACAGTAATTATTGAATGAAACACTAGTATATATTGATTAACTTGGCGGGTTTGCGATAAGCCGACGTAGCTCAACGGTAGAGCATCTGACCGGCAATCAGAAGGGTGCAGGTTCGAGTCCTGTCGGCGACATTTATCTTTTCTCGGAAGGTTTTTTCAATTTGGATGAGTGTTTCAGGCTAATAATTATTGTTTATAAAAAGAAAAAAATATTCCTTGTATTTGTTGAAAAAAATTCTGCTCACTCTATTTATGCTGTGTGTTATAAATATCCTTTTTTATTTCATTTAGTCATTATTTATTATCGCTTAGAAAGCAGATAATTTATTTTATATGATTGTGTTCTTTTTCAATTTCACTTACAAAATGTTTTTTTTTAATTTTTGGAAATTTTATCATTTAATTTTTTTTTCAGCGGAAACTTCGATACTTAATGTAACAAAGCAATAACTAAATTTGTAAAAATGTATATTATATCAATGTAACAGAGCTATCAATGTACTGGATCCACATTCTTGGAATGACCTTCCATTTGGTTTGAGACCTGAAAGGAATTTTGAAACTTTTTAGTCTAAAAACATATCTATTTAAAAGGGGTTACAAACTTTAACAAGGAAAATGTAAATAAAGCGCCCTCGAGGTGATCTCAGTCAATAAACGGCACTATTGAAAATTTGAATTTATTATTTTCAAAATAAAATATTTAAAATGTAGATACCGACTCTCAGTATCATGTCTGGTTAAAGACCATCATTCAGAATTGAAATGTTGCTAGAAATGGCTTTAGCCATGTTTGGTGACCAGATTTGAATAGCCAGGTACTTCTCAACCTTCCTCTTTTAGTGTAGTGTTCACATAAAAAATATATATATACATGCATAATACATTATATATATGTCTGGACCAAATCCCCATCTCTCCCACGTTAATATCATTAAAATTTATATGCTTTCTTCAATTTAACAAAATAAAATAATCGTACAGGGCGAGAGGAACCTCAATTTATAAATGAACAAAAAAATATATCATACATTGCTTCAATGAATAAAATTTGTATATCACAATGAAAAAATTGCTCACACCGACTTAACAACCAGATAGAATATAACCGTGATATTTAAAACAAGAGTTTTTATCCAATTTTCACATAGATACCAATACGCCAGCGTTCACTGACAAAATAATGTGATAACACCAACACCAGTGATCAGACAATCCCTAGAAGTGTGACTTCGCCAAATTACCTTTTGACCCTAGGTTCCAGACAGGCCAATTGAAATGATAATTTTCGAAAGAAAAAATATCAATATTTGAAAATGTTTGATCAATTACACCAAGGAAAACGTGAACTTACTTTGGGCACACGGACACGCCCACAAAACACTTCTATTATCTCTTCAGTGACCAACATAATCTGCAAAAAATGATCTTGCCATCGCAAGCAACAAAAACCGATTTAATTATTAATTGATCTTTACAAAAGTTGAAAACGTTTTTATTTATTTAAGGTCTATCAAACTTAATAATGGGACTAGATTGACAATGCCCATATACTATTAAATGCAACCTCCGACTCAATTCATGTACGTATACCACTTCGACATGGATACCCGTCTGAACATGACAAAATAATATCAATTTAAACTTATTAAAAACATTGTCACCTTCCTATTACGACCTGCTATAAAAACATAATTTAAAAAATAAAATCGCAGTCACTGAAGCTGCTTTCCCCGTTGGGCGGCCACTGGACGTCTTCTCCCTGGAATTGTCGCCAGTTTGTTCCCTGCGAATTATTCTACAACAGACTTTCAAGGTCTCGATAGATAGGTGACAATAGGAATAGTCAAAACTTTTTGATGTGTGTATAAGCAATAATTAGATCCCATTTGAAGTCAGCGTTGATCAGGATTAAAGAGGACCCCCTCCAAAACCTTGCTGCATACCTTTCGTAGCATCCTTAGCACCCACCTGACTCTGCATACTTAAATTCATCAGCATTCGTAGAATCCATCAAACCTTTTCTTTCGAGGGAGAATTCGACTCCTCGATGATTGTATCTAAAGTGGCTTTTCATGTTGGACTTTTGCGAAAAGCCTTTTTTGCAGACAGGACAGTTGTAGGGGGTTTCTCCTGTGTGTATCCGCTCGTGCTCTTTCAAAGTCTTCAGAATGGCAAACTTTCCCTCGCAGAATTTGCACGAGTAAGGCTTTTCGCCGGTGTGAACCCGGAGGTGGAGTGTCAGGCATGGTTTGGAGATGAATTTACGCATGCAAATGTCGCACTGGAATTCTTTTTCACCAGTATGGCTTTTCATGTGGAGCTAGAAATATAAAAATATTTTTAAATTATGATTAAACTTTATGCTTCATTATGGTATTAATTATTGAAACAATATTAATAATATTTAAACAGTATGAATTAGAGAAACACACAGAAAAGAAAATACAGGTTATTCGTAACCAAGATGATCGTCTTTCTTTAAAAAAATATGATATTTTGCACAGATAGCTCTAGTGCTAACTAACTAACTAACTAACTAACCATCACGCAATTTCTTTGCAGAGGGAGACAGAGGGGACGGACCGCCAAACAACTTGATCTTGGCATACACTTCTTGCTTCATTCACATTTATACAACGTCTCATACATTCTCTTCTGTTATTCCAACTTCTGACATGGCCCGACTCAAGTATTTGATTCACTTGATGGTGCCATGTCTTCCTCGGACGTCCCCGGCTTCTTCTTCCATTCACATTCGTGTCATGTATTCTCCTTACACTCTTTTCTTAGTTCATTCGCTCTACATGCCCAAACCATCTAACTGTCCCTTTCTTAATCTTCTCTCTAAAGCAGAGGAGGTATTCTTCAGAGAGTGACAGAGATTTTATTTTTTTTATTTTTTTATTTACGAACCAATTAGACAGAATACATAACAAGAAATGAAATAAACAAGAGCTGCAAGTAAGAACAGCAGATACATAATACAAAAATGAAGAAATGCCAAAAAGAGGACAAAAATGTACATTTGAGAGAACATTCAAGTCAAAGTCTGAACAAAGTTTTAGTAGAGTCCATGATTTTAGACATTCTAAATGATAATCTTCGAGTTCTAATTTTGTAAGGCCCGACAAAAATCATTCAGACTGGTACCAAAAATTTCAAGGCCTTGTTAACAAATCGCGACATTCTGGACAGTGGAGAATGCTACCCATAATAAGTAGTGTTTATTGAGGAAAAGCAATTCATTGTTTCTACGACCAGGAATGTTGAACTGAATGAGTTGCATAAAAGAAGGTGAGTCAAGAATAAAATGAATTATTTTTAAAATACAAATAAGATCAACGTTTTTCCTACGTTTTTCTAATGTAGAAATGTTTATGGTTTGTTCAATTTCAACATAGAAGTAATCGCCTCTTTCTCAACCTAATCTCCATGCAATTCCACTTAAGAAGTGATGTTGTACAGATTCAATAAAATAAATATGAACAGCATAGAAAGGAGACCAAATGACACCGGCATATTCCGAAGAGGGCGAACTGGTGAGCAGTAAAGAGTTTTTAGGGTCATATTCAATTTATTTTTATAACTTATTGAAGTTTGTAAACCTCATTGTAATATTTTAATCATTGAAGAAGATAATATTAACACATCCCAAATGAACCACGAAACTGAAAAAACAACAGAAATTAAAAAGATTTCAGTCTCATCTGGGACTCGAACCCAGGACCTCTACCTATCCGGGGTAACCGCTTAACCAACTTAGCTAATGAGACCAGTTCAATTTACGCCATTTACACCGATATCATACTTCATGTTCAAGATTTGTTAATATTATCCTCCATTTTTATAAGTGATATCTTGAGAGGCTACAAGAGTGGTGCATTCGTAATGAACTGTTTCTCAATATTGAAAAATGTCAAACTATAACTTTTGTTCGAATTAAAAATCCAATCACGTATCAATATAGCATCAACAACATGCACCTAAAAAGGGTTGAGCACCTTGGTATAATTTTTGACAGCAAACTAACTTTTATTCCCCACATTAATGAAATAACTAATAAGGCCATGAAATGTTTGGGATTTATTTTGGGAACGGTGAAAATTTCAAATTAATTAAATCCTTTAAATTACTGTTCACTGGATTGGTAGAGTATAATTCGACAATCTGGGCTCCATTTCATAAGATTCACCAACAAAAAATTGAGAGAGTGCAGCATAAATTTCTTCGATTTATTAATTACAAGTTAGGTATTCCAATCGAAAATCTTAATTATACATTTTTAATGAACCTACTTAACCTAACTGATTTATCATCTAGGCGCACAGTGAGCGATATAGTATGTCTCTTCAAAATAGCAAATGGCAGATTGGACGCCCTGGATTTAACGAGCCTTATTATCCTGCGTATACCTAGCCGTAACAAGAGACAGATGGATCTGTATAACAATCCAGCGTCTTCAAATAATTATTTCGAGAACTCTCCTATTCAAAGAATGCAGACTTGGTAATGAATTTAGTTCAATTGATGTTTTCCGTTACAACACTGTGTCCAAGCTAAAAATCAGTTTATTTGAATGTTTTTATTAAATTTATTAAGTTTTTTTTTTGTTTTATGTACATCGTTTTTTATTGTTATTTTTATTATGTTATGTTTGTGTAAAATACCCAAAGAGGCATAATAAAGGTTTGCTGTTTTATAAACACTTATATTATAAACTGTTCATGTTTTACAACGTCATAGTAATTATAAATCTACTGCCTTTATTACCCACCTATTGCGCTGAAACTAGCTACTTACATAGTATCTACCTTCTCACTTCTTTTATACTTATGGTATTATATTATGCACTTAACTACTTCTTATACTCTTATATTTTGTACAACCTGCTGTTATAATGTAACCACAGGATAAACTATTATTCATTGCGATAATTACGCTGTAAATACATACTGTTATATTGTACCAATATACTTCTTTTGCACTTTATGTATTATATTATGTGTACATTATTGTACTCCCTTGTAAAACTATGTGATAAATGTATCAATATGTAAAAGCCTTCTAGGCATGAATAAATAAAATAAATAAATAAATAAATGTAGGTAAAAAAGATGAATCAGTTTATGTAACATCATGCCGTCTGAAATGTGTAAATATAGAGATTCACGCTCAAATACACCAAATTCGAGTAATCTTATAGCCATCATAGAAACAACCTTACAATTCGGTAGAGTTCAGGTGCGCCAAATTTAAGTTACAATAGTAACAAAATGAAATTTTTCCAATCAAATTCAAGCTGATCTTCAAGTCAATGATATGCTGGTGACCAGTAAACTTACTTTTACTGCATACCTGAAGAAATAGACAGTCTAAAAACTCGCATAGCTGAGTGTCTAGAAGCAATTACTCGCTGGATTACTTCAAATAGATTGAAGCTAAATCCATCAAAGACTAAGTTTCTCTGGACCGCCACAAGCAGACATCCCCAATAACTATTTCAGGAAGTGACATTACTCCAAAGACATGTATCAAACTACTTGGTGTCAATCCGGACGCTGATTTTTCCCTTAAAACTCAAGTAAACAACAAAACTGGAAGCACAGGGTTCTTCCAATTAAGACACATTAAAGCAGTGCTAAGAAACCTGAACAAAGGCGACTGAATTGCTAATTAATTCGTACGTTGTTTCATGTCTAGATTACTGCAATATATGCAAGTCTCTCCAACTAACAAATTACAATCCGTTTTCAATGCTGCGGCAAGACGTATTCCCGTATTTCAGAGCATCTCAAAAATCTTCACTAGCTCTAATCTCCAAAAGAATCCAGTTCAAGGTTTGCTGGATGGTATTTGAATCAATTAACGGGATGGCTGCAGCTTACCCATCGGAACTGTGCATCTCTGAAAATTTCAACTCACAACAGTCTTCAGCTGTCGGAAGGTTGAAGGAACCAAAGCGCACACCAGATACTAAGTTTGGTGAGCGTACTTTCGACATGTCAGGCCCTAAAGCCTGGAATAAACTGCCATACGATTTAAAATTGATTAGATTCAACAGAATTCTGAGCGAAAAATTCATCTCTTCAGAAAGTCATAGCCATGAATGGTACAGTTGCATACCTAATTTATATAGCGAGCGAGCCGGTTAGTACCGACCTAAAGTAATTAACCCTGCGACATTGTAAACAACTATAAATATTTGTAAATGTTAATAGTTATCATTGAAAATTTCAGCTAAACCTCGAGTAGTTTTTTTTAGTAGAATGTATGTAGAAGTGATGCCGTGTTGCGTGCGTTATTCCTCTCAGGGCCGGTATTTCAATACAATACTAATTATATAATTAAAAATACACTTTATATACACCACTTTAATTAAAATATATAAATATTTCTACATGTTTCGATAGCAATGCTATCATCTTCAGGAATAATGAATACATAATATATTTTAATTAAAGTGGAGTATACAAAGTGTATTTTTTATTATATAATTAATAATGACGCCACAAAGTTATCAATCATTTGAAGAAATTACAATACTAATTATTTATGCGGTATTCGGTGTTTAGTTTTGGTGTAGTCGTCAAGTACCGGATACCAAGAACTTATTTATTAAGCCTAGCTCCATCGTCCCTATTGATATTAATGTGGTTTTTGTGGATTTCAATAACTAAAGGGGAAGGAAGAAAATCCCATAAACTATTCAAGAAAATACTTTTGGCGGTGAAAATCTGAAATCATACCCATGTATACAAGTGTTCAAATACTTGGATTAAGTTGTTTGTAATTTTGAGATACTTAAAATATTTCATTTCAGTTTTTAATTTGCAATCAACATGATTCAGAAAAATTGAATGCAGGAAACTCCCCTTAATGTAACGTGAGAAGTTGGTAGAACGTCTTACCTTCAATCCGGAACTTGATGACAGGTATTTGTTGCATAATTTACATTGAACTGCTCTCATCTTCTTATGCACTGTGTCCATATGCCTCTTTGTGTCTCTAGGAGTCTTGAACAGTTTCCCACAGGCCTCGCATGGATAGCTTTTCACATCAGTATGAATCTTCTTATGTTCGTGAAGATGCCACTTTTCAAAGAATGTTTTAGAACATATATCACATGTGAATGGACGATCCGTTCTGTGGGTTTTTATATGCGCATTCAACGATGTTCGTTTGCTGAAAATTTTCCCACAGAAAGAACAAAGCGTGCTTTTTGAAAGCACTTTTTCACGCCTATCGGGAACACTTTTCATGTCATAATAATATTCGGTTTTTATTTCATTTTCCTCATCTTTTATTTCGAGCTTTCTGAGAGATTTTCTTTTAGCCGTGTGTCCGTTTTCACTAAGCTTTTTTAGCGATCTTGCCTTTTTTTTCTTTGTTTTTTTTTCGGGTTCGTAATCGTCGAGGCTGTCATAATCATTGTTGTAATTGTTATTGAAATTGTCATCGGAAAAGCATTCTTCTTTCACGTTACATTTGACTTCTTCGTCCGGAGGATTTGATAGGGTGCGCAGTATTCGGTCGCTTTCAAGGCATTGAGTTTTGAAGTTTAATGAAATTTCGATGGTGCTGCAGCATTTTGAGCAAATGTGATCAGGAAAGCCATCATCTTGAAATACCTGAAAAGAGAAAAAAAATATTTACAAGATAAACATAAAAATGTTACAGCACGTTAAAGAATGATGAATAATACTATGTTTTCCTCTTAGTGATAGTCAAGCTAAATACATTTTTTTTCTTCCCATTTTCTTAAAAAAAAGAAGAAAGATTTATAGATCACGAATAACCTTATAAAATTTGGATTCCCCTTACTACCACTATTATAAGCGGAACATGTTGCTTGTACAATGATGGATGTTTCAGCTAGTAAAGAATTGAACCAGTGATGTCTGAGTGGGAACCTGACACTTTGGACCACTCAGCCACTAGCCGGTACATTTTATTCCCTTTTACAGTTTGCGTTACAGTGGGAAAACACATATTACAGATCGATGCTCCCCAATAAAGACAACTCCACTGTATCCTCTCCTCTTTCTAATGAAGGACTTGTGTAATATAGGGGTTACAACAGTGCTCTCAGCAGCAAGGCAATGTATATAAAATAGCAGCTTCAAAATTATGAAACATTCAGTGTTTTTAATATTGTGTCCTCTGTGTGCAAAATCATATCTTCTCTCGTCAAAACTTTCTAATAAAACTGTGTTTATCTGACGTGACCTGGCAGGTAAGTATGTTTCTGTATCTGTTTGTACATAGTAGAGTGTATAGTGAGAAGAACTAAGAAATACCTTATGAATTGTCTTTTTAACCTTTCGAATGCCAAGCGCCGCCGATTTAATACTTCTGTAGTGTGCCAAAGGATTTGCGCGTGGCCCGCCGGAGTCTATTTTTGTAATAACTTACTTGTTTTTTGTAAAATGATGTTTTCGTAAATTCTACCGTCTTACCAAATAATGTGTTTACATATTTATAAAAATTGTGTATATCTATCGTAAGTAGTTTCCCCAGAAGAGCCACTTATATTCAAAGAATGACTTTTTTGACATTATCGGGTACACCGACGTTCAACGATACAAATTTTAGGTATCCGATGGCTAATTTCAGCGCACTAAATGATTTACAAGATTTGCATTTATGAAATACAAAAAAAAGAGTATGAAACTAAATAATAAAAATATATAGATATATATACATAAAGGTGGCGAAAGAAATTTTTTAAACATCTATTGGTATTCATGTATGAAATAAAGTTTTCAACTACTTACAAATGTAACTAAGTAAATGTAATTTTTCAACAGTACTTGGGTTATTTTGCACAATATAATAATTAATACGATAATTCAAATGTATTATCTAATGGTGGCGACTGACATGAACTCATTGTGAATATTTACCTGAATATTTGGTGAATAATTGCCACAACAGACTCCCACGCAAGGTGCGCTCGCGACGATGTTCACCTAGCAGTGACTGACATGCAGTGGCGTAGCGTAGGCATCATCGCCCGGGGCAGAATCATAATTTTCCACCCTCGTGACGTCATAAAAATAATGATGTTGGTGTTGGTGGAAAAAAGGAATCATATGAAAGAGCGAAAAATATTTATTTCAAAACCAAAATAGTAAACATAAGTTTAAAATTTGACTTTTCAGACCTTTCAGAGGCGCAACAAAATCTCATCAATCTGGTCGCGTACAGTATAGAACAAGCAAATTTTGCCGCCCTCCTAATAAGGGCGCCCGGGGCGGTCCGCCCCTCCGCCCCCCCCTCGCTACGCCACTGCTGACATGTTGTGCCAAATGGCAAATATTACAAAAAGATTCGCTAAAAAAATGACATCCAGTCGGAGCATGCTTGGGGCTCACCCAAGAGCAACATGGTATATTGACATATCAAAAATATTCTTGTTGGAACATGTTCATGAGTGAATGCTCAAATCAGTCACGAAGATACATTCCAATTATTTTATTGTAATAAATAACCCAAGTACTTTTGAAAAATTACATTCATTTGTAAGCACTTGAACGCTTTATTTCATACATGAATACCACAAAATGCCAAAAAATAACTATAATTTGTATTTATAACATGTTTTCGTGCAAATTCAGATACACAATTGTTTATTATTAAGGTTATGATATGTTACATTCACTACGATAGAAATCCTGGCCTATAATGAAAACAGGTTACATTGTATCATTAGGATAGATTTTTTTTTAAATGTGTATTAAAACTATGTCCGTGCGGTTTCAGAAAACTGACAAATTGGAGCCAGTATACAATATACACGAAGCATTATAAGAACTCATGAAAATACCAAACTAAAATTCGTACTAGAGATGGACGAAATGGAATGAACGAATTAAATTAATAAATTCATACTCGTGACACACGGTCTGATTCTTAATTTAACACGGAATTAATTCTTCATTCCTTAGCTTAGGTTTCGTAACTCTACGATTTTTTAAAGCGCGGAACTATAATTACAGCGCAGATACTATGGGCGTCATCACAAAGTCACCGGAGATATTGCGCAGTATGCAGCATCTAACTTATAGAATCCCGCGCTGCAATTCATAAAAACCGGTACATCATCGTTGAAACTGCCTCTAGTCAGTAAGTCAGTAATTCCGAGCAGGGCATATTCGCTTTCGCAGTCCGTATTTCCTAATTCAAAGATTTAAGAAATCTATTCAGTTATGATGTTGTATTCACTACGTCTCTGGTCTGTCAATATCGAGTCTGGCCGTGCCAGGAACGCAGGGCGCAAGTTAGTCAAGTCGCTGCGAGATACTAGTCAGAAGTTCCTAATTAATTCCTCAATGCCCATTGCGATTCTGTTTGTAATAGTCCCAGTGCGGCCAAGCTATCAGTTTCGCTGGTCAGTGGAAATTTCCAAGTAATCAGTACTCGGTAGGGTGCATCTTTGTCTTATAATATTGTCTTTAAAAAGGAAACCATTATATACAATATTGCGGTGTTTATACATTTTTCGTATTATTTATTATCTAGTAGAGTAAGATTGTTATTATCGTGTTTATTTTATCTTTAAATGTGTTATTTACAACACTAGGGCAATTTGCAATGCGAAAAAATTGTCCGATTGTATTTATTTAATTTTATTATTATCAGACTTGGTATTTATTCGATACTCGGACTCAGTAGAAAAATAGATAATTAAAAAATATGTATATAATGTCAGGTTCATAAATATAAATAAAAAATAATTGCACATGCGGAGGTCCAATAAAATTCACTTCATTTTTTACTTTATTTAAATAAAAATACGTAAATATGTAAGGGGAATTGACGCCATCTTTAATGTTGTTAGTATGATATGACATTTGTCAGAAGCGCCAACTGTAAAATCATCTTATTATTTAATCCAACCTAATACCCTTAGTTGAACCCAAGAACCTCCGGTTCTCAGGTTCATCTAAGAACCTATAGGCCACTTGTAGATTTGTGGTTTGGGTTTTTATCCGTGCCGTCTTCTTCGACGACGGCCAGGGCGAATCTAACAATTTTACAAGAATTAAAAAATAAAAAATTAAGTGCATTTTTTTAGACCTCCGCACGAGCAAATATTTTTTATTTATTTTTATAAACCTGACATATTTCTTTTTTTTTTGATTATGTATTTTTCTACCGAGTCCGAGTATCGAATAAATACCAAGTCTGATAATAATTAAATAAATGCAAACGGGCAATTTTTTCGCATTGCAAATTGCGCTAGTGTTGTAAATAACACATTTAAAGATAAAATAAACAGTATATTTCTTTTTTTTAATTATGTTTTATTCTACTGAGTTTGAGTATCGAATAAATACCTTAGACTTTTATGAATTAAAGAAAGAATTAGATGATTAAATTGAGAAGACTGGATGAATCAGACTGAATCGATTCACTGCTGAGAATGAATCTGCTCATGTCTAGTACATGTCATCGACATAGGTATCAAAAAATGTGCAAATTGTTTCTATGCGTTTATCGGGACAGTTTTTTTAATACTGATATACGTAAATTGGGTTATACGATATAAAAGAAGACCGATATATACCAAATCAATCACAATAATACCGTGTTTACGTCAATACATTCCTGAAAACACGACACCGGAAACTTATCAATAAAACACCAATAATACACTTTAAATATTGAAAATAGTGCTAAATACCTCTAGCTCACAGCATCTCTGTATTTTGTGGACCAATAACAAGTCTTCATTGAAGATTTTGAAGCTGGCTCCTTCAGATAAACATAACCTGCACGTTTGGCCTTCTCCTTTTACGTACAAACTCTGTTTACAATCGGATTCAAATTCAATTTTCAAGGATTCTGTCATCATAAACAATAATTTCTTTAAATTTTTACATATATTTTAACATCATCGGATTGCTGATTTCCATATTATATAACTATAAAACAAAGATTGACGGATAGAAGAACATAACAAAAGTTGACAAAAGTGACACTTCGACAATGTTTTATTTTATCTAGTTGGTATTGGTAGAAAACAAAGTTGCATGTTGGTATCGCCCATAGATATACTACTCACGATAATATACCACACACCCACACACTTATCGCCCGAACACGAAGTTTATTTTACATTGATCGCCAGCCAAAGGTCTCTCAAACAAGGGCAGAGCGGTGATTGGTTAAAAGGTCGTGACGTAGCTTGGGGGCCTCTTTCCGCCGGGATATTTGATTTCCCTGCACTACAAGCAACATCAATTATTTATTTATAATACGTTGGTAATTATGCTACTTTACATTTTTATTGTTCCCTACTTGCTACCGTAGCTTAGGCCGTGTTGTAGCAAGTAGTCCATTTACTACTTATTATTTATCACTAAAAGAAAAAATCCTCAGAATATTTGTTGTATTACTTTTACATTGATGATAGAGAATCGAGGTTATTAGCGCCTTGTACATTGATGAATATCAAGATATTTAATGTCTGATTTAGCAAATTATCATGACCAGGATATGACAAAGAAAGTGTTGAGAATTATTTTATTCATACAAAGGGTTACACAGAGTGGTAAATATTTTCAATATCGTCTTAGTGGAAGACCTATCATTGAGAATCGAAACGTTGCTCTAAATGGCTTTAGCCGTGTTTGGTGACCAGATTTGAATAATCGGATACTTCCCCACCTTCTTCTACCTCACTTCCTTCTCCTCCCCATACCCTTCAGCTTCACAACATACTCCAATTGGGAATGCCATAGTCTCACTCAGTGCTGGACTTCCTCTATAGGCTCGAGAGGTCCGGACTTAGGGCCACAACATCAAGGGGGCCTCTGAATTTAAAAAAAATTCAACTACAACTCCGCACAAGGCCCCGATGGAAATAAGTTCCCTCAGACATGTGTCATCTTTATCTTATATAGAAAATTTCTATGTTGATCTTTTCCATATTATATACCTAAATTTTCCCTAGATCTAAAGGAATTTCATCACATCACTGCGTACTAGAGATTAGTGACCTAGCAAAGGACACGATTCGGCGATTCATTAAAATGTCTGTGGATAAAAATTCTTTTTTGTCGTAAACTATTAATTTTTATAATTTATTCAAAAGATTGGTATTCACTTTGTGGCGTCATTATTAATAAATGATTAAAAAATTGCTTTGTAATCACCAGTTTATTATTATATTAATAAAGTTAAATTATTATCATGATCATATCACTGATTATGTTATTATTATTGTATTATTGATTATGTATATTATTATTATCGTTTTATTGATTATATTATTATTATCGTATTCTGTATATTCATGATGAAGAAAGCATCACTTTCGAAACATGTTGATTTGTATATATTAAGTGATAATAATAATTAATAATTTTTAATTGATTTATTATTATTTTTTTATATAAAAAGCAGCATCTTCAGTAAATAACGACTTCGGATAATCACAGAAAAGGTGTACTGATTCTTTGAAAATAATATTACGTACAAATTTGGTGCAAACAATTCTCATAGTTACTACTCACTGCACCCAGGTAGCTAGATTTATACGCTCGCACGGTTTACCGCTGAAGTGCCGCTAGTATTTTTTGTATAAACTGTTTCTTAGGACAGAAAGTCCCATAGTTGCTGGATTCATAACGCACACATGGGATGCATTTCGAATTTCCTCTCGGATAGTATTACCTATACGGACGGCAGAATTTTTAACACGAAGTTTGAATGGTGCGCTATTTGAAGTGTGGTAAAATTATGATACAGGTTTGTCTTATTTTCTTTACATTTTACGGGATTTCATTGCACAAACATGATCAGAAGCAGAAAATAATACATGAGTATAATCTTACTCAACCTATTCCCGGACCCTAGTTGGTGGTCTCATAATTTAAATTCAGGTTTTATTTTCATTAATGTAGATATTTTTTCTTTATGTTTTATGTGTCACGTATCATTCACATACTATTTTATTTTTTATAAATCTATGTAAGCTTTGTATGGAATATGCGAGACTGCATTAATCCCCGAGCGAATTGCTCCAATTGCATCAGCACGGGACCTGCCTTGAATACGTAATCCTGGGACCAATGAACTTTTAGTCAAGCTCATTCATTTCTAGAAAAAGTTCAGGAACATTTGAATCATTATTGTGGAAAAGGTTTTTAAAAAATCGTAATGTTTCATTTTAGTCACTTTTTATGATTCTCTTAAAAATTAAAGAATACACATTAACACAATGACATGAGAATATTCATCTTTTATAAAAGTAATTATTTGAAATAGTAATAAACAACATATTTAGGCTACACATGTACACTTAACTATTCACAGTGGGTATATTTTATAAATTAAAAAAAACTTTATTAACGAGTTTTAAATCACAATGTGTCGTTTGGAACTAAACATGAAATAATCTCAATTTTCAGTGTTTATATTTTGCATAAATCTCAATTTGTTCACTCCTCATTACAATATTTACAGCTACAATACTTGTACAAATTAATAAATTTACAATTATTATTCAAATTTACAATAAAGAATATATAATATATTATTTACAAAATGTATAAATTAATTCCTCGAAAGATCATTCATTTTTTCTTGTTTTTGTACATTGGTTTGCTGTTTCGATTAAATTTATTTAAATAAAAATTAACTACATGACAGTTCCTGAAATTATATTATCGCACAATATATCCAAACATACCTACAAATTCTTGGGTCAAATCCCAAAAAAACTATGCTTTTGTAGATTAATTTAATTAACAAGCAGTGATGTTCAACTTTCCCATAATGCCGAGAATCACTCTCCCGGGATGTCTAGGGCCCGATTCCGGTTCTTTATAAGGATAAGACATTGTCCTTATCCTTAGGTATAAGGACTTTTTGGGGTTCTAGTTCTTCTGGATGACAGTTGTTACTACCCACCAAAATTATGCAGCTTCGAATTAACCTTCAAGTGGACTGTAAACTAACGACTGTGATATAAGCTAGATAAAGGTTAAAAAGGAATTAGGATTAACCAAGAATTTAATAATTTTCATATGAAACGAACAACTTGCTTCCACTAGAGTAGTATTATTTCTGATCAAACAAGAGCATTAAATAACTGTCATATTACAGTATTGCCATTCAAAACAGTAGTGTTGGTTAGGGAAAGTAGGGACTGGATAAATAGTAATTAAGGTAAGAACCCATCACATTATCTTTTCAGAACCTAACAGCAGTCATTCAGGGAATGACTTTCTTAAAAAATATTGATATTCGCATAGTTTTAACAAAAGAAAAATTTAATATTATTGAAGTATTGACTTTAAACACTATTAGTGAGTTATTTATGGCATGTTGTTGTAGTGCAATTATATTAAACTAATTAATGCGATTTTAATGTTCGTAAAGGACCTATTCCAAATATCCGAAATGTCATATACAAGTGATTTAAATTCTAAATTACTGTGATATTTAAATCAGAAACTCTTTTAAAAATATATTGTTATTGACATGGAATCGGAAGCGCAGTATAGAAAAAAGCTCCCCTAAGGAGAATGTCTTATCCTTAAAAAGAACCTGAATTGGTCCCCTTGAATTTTTTTATGCAACCCGTCTGACCCAATAGATACCTAGTTACCTTCATTGCAGTCCCAAGTACAGGGAGAACTTTTTTTTTATTTTCTAAACCATATTTGTCATACACATATTTTAATCATCGACCAATTTTTAATACATAAAACCCTGTTTTTATTCATATCATGTCAGGGGCATGTCGTGTCTTTTTCCATTGAAAAAAACCGTTTCGGTTACAAAAATCCCAACCAATTAACAAACTGTAAGTCTCGCAAAATTTAAAAAAACCCCGCCTCTTTTTATTAACTTAAAATTCCCCCTTTAAACAATTATTTAGGAGTTCTGATAAAATCAAATGTAAACATTCCTCTTTTGAATGTTGGCTAAATTTTTAAATGTAAAGGAATTTCGCATGGCAACCCAGTAAGAATTATTATTTACTACTGAAAATAGAGTAGTTTCTGATATGAACTAAAGAACTTCTATAAAATTTTGAATCAGGCTGTATTGAAATTGAAATAGAAATATTCAAAAACATAATTTTCAATGACAAAACATGATTTTTAACTGGCTATCACCATACTTCTTTACTAAAGATTTTCTCAAATAGGTACATTACATATATGTACGAGTATATTGTTTTCACGCCTTGTTAAAATCACTTGTAAATTTAAACTTGTTTCAAATATGTAAATGAATTCAGTTAGGGGGAGAGTGAGTGAGAGGGATTATTTATCAATTTGAAATAATGATAATATTATTATGCAATACTGTAGAATAAACATATTGTTTTTAAGATCAAAATGTTTATTACATTTTTTTTTAAATTACATTGTCAAAAACACTTTAGAAATATGTGTTTATCTGACTGTCAAACGTGTGTTTTACAAAATATTAAAAATATTGAAGTAATTTTAAAAAGTAGAGAATAATAATTTCAATCCTTTCCCGGTTTTTTTTTAATAAAGGTAACCAAAGTTTTGAAATCTGCATTTAAAATAAACTACACCCTCTTCTTTTTTTGTTGAAAATTTCATCTCGGCATTTTTAAGAAAAACTTTTTTGAGAATATTCAAATTTTTAAAATACTTTGTAAAACATACGTAGAACGGTCAGAAAATGGTGATATTTCCAATTTGATTTTGATAAATGCAAAACTCATGTAAATTTTAAAAATATCTAATAAATATTTTTCTCTATAATAATAGCATTATGTTTATTGTATTGCATAATAATATAATCATTACTTCGAATTAATAAATAATCCCTCTCCGACGACCCTCTCCGCCTAAATATAGATTTAACCATAAATTGAAATCGAAAAAATATATCCTAACAACTCTGAAATAATCTACACTTTGTTGTACGATTGGTAATAATAGTTGGGTATTTTTTGGGACACGTTATGTTAGTATGTAGTTCTTTCATTATAGACTATTGACTGTGAATTTGGCGATTCATGGTCAATATTCTATTTGAGTCGATAGTCGACTTGAGTCACGAATCTAAGCTTGGAGTTTTTCAAACTCCATGTCATAAAATCATGATTTCATCAAATTAACGATCAGCGCTATTTTGATTTTTAACATGAGACATTAGCAATGAGCTCAGATAATAGAATTCTATGCACTGAGGTAATGGTCATGATCATTATGCTTGACAGCTGATCACAATTTGATCAAAAGCTGAAACGGGCCCGTAAATCGGCGTTCAAACAAAACATATTGGCGATGATCGTCGATTTGATGACCATCCGTTTGAAATATTTCAACCATCGATTTTATAATACTTTAACGTGAATTTGGTCATTAGAGTTGCTGCTGATTGGCTGATTGGTTGATGTCGACTGATCGGTTGGTAGGTAGAGTCAGTTGAGATTGCACGTGGCCATCTTGCTGTACTGCCAGGGCACCACAAGAGGTTAGGGGCTGGCTGGCATGGAGTCGTCGCTCTCTAGGTAGGTGACATAGCTATCCGCGCTATCCGGGTGCGCCGAGTCCTGCATCATAGGCTGGTGCAGCGGCGGCGCCTGGTGCATGCCGCTCAGGTCGTAGCCGTGCATCTGAAAAACAAAACAGGGACACACGTTAGAAAGGTGTCAAAGTGTGTTCAGCACATCAACTCGTCTAATATTCGGTGTTACCGGATACTATCAATTCACTCCTCTTCTACCCGATTTCCTATACTGACTTCGAGTCACAAAAGAGATCAGAATTTTTCTTAAAATAATGCATAAGGCTCTGAACGGTCTAATACCACCATGCCCGACTGATTGGATCACTGTGTGAGGGACAATGGATCCAATCGTATCCAAATTCTGAAGAAAAATCTTTTGCGGGTTACCCATTAACGTAAAATAGCACGTTAATGTAGAACCACCCCACACATCTAAAATCAATGAAGCTTCGTTGAGTAGTTGCATTACTCTGTATAAAAAAATGTTTTATTTGGATATGAGAATGTTCCACTCTCGGATGTCTAAATCATAACATGATGCTTCATGAATTACTTCACACTTGTTAATAATAATAATCGGATGATTTTTATAGCGCCGTTTTTGTGAAAAATCACCTCAAGGGCGCTGTACAAATCTTACATCCTATTCTTACATTATTCCTATATTAAATCTATGACATTTTTTTTTTGGACACTATCATTACACATTATTTATAGACTATATAAAGAGATGCAGTTAGATTATCAAAATTAAATACGGCTTGGTCTAAGTTTTCATACATTTTTAAAAAAAAAAATAAAAGAAGCTAACTGTATTTATTCCTTACGATATATTGCAAGACGCTAATACAAATGATAGGAGTTATGTAAAGTTGGGCGGCGGGTGAGGACGGGGGCCGGAGGTACTGATCATTTCTTCCAATCTTCTTTGTCTTTCTTGGTGACGGGACGCTTGGTGTTGGTCTGCACGTACGCCATGCGCTTGTCAGCCGGCTTCAGGATCCGGAAGGAGCACTTCAGCGTGTCGTCCACTGACATCATTGCTCCTGCATTATCGAATTCCCTGCAGTACCAGTTGCTTCTTGGCAAAGAACTCATACCCGTCCTCTACCACCTGATGCACCCGGCAGATCAGGTCAAAGTCGTGCTTGTTGAGGAACTTGGCCACTATCTCAATGACGAAGGTAAAGGCTCGTTCTCGCCCCAGCTGGCGGTGTCCTTGTTGGGGTCCCAGCAGCCCACTTCCCGGTTGTATACAATATTTTTTACAACCACCGTAGCCCGAATCGCCGTTTCTATTAACTGTTGGCACTTCACTAGTACATGTGGTGACGACCGACCGCCAGATGTGACCGATGCCGATGCGTTAATTCGGAAGAACGAAGCAGATTTCAACTCAAAATATTTGAAATATTTGGGTTTTTGTTATAAACTTGATTTAAGCTCGAAACGACAGCACTAAAATTGTGTAATTTTTATAAGTGTAACCTAAAAATTATTGCGGTTATTTTATGCTATTTTTACACCGGGAAAATTAATAACTTCCCAATATTTCCAAGATAAATCAGGAGCGACTATAAAACGCAGCCGGCAGCCACGGGGGCGCCTTTAAATGACTCAGAATTAATTTAAAAAATAAATCTTAATTTAAGAATCAGACCTCAAGGAAAATATTATACACTTAGATTAGAAACATTCAAAAGCAATATTTATTTTTTCTACTCCCGCATGTGTCGTCTGAATAACGAACGTAGTATGATCAATGAATTTAATATATATATTCTCCAGATCTCCCATTAAATTTAAAGAAATCTTTAATTGTATATGTACTTTAAAAAATATGTATATAAGTATATCATTTAAAAATATATATATATTATATTGCTATTTCCTCGACTTCCACTTGTTACGTTATTGTTTCATTTTATGTATTGTTATTTCCCTTTATTTTGCATTTGTTGGTATAATTTTTCTTTTCATCTTTACTCTATAGTGTACTATAATTATTTCGTATGTATCCAATACTCAGCGCACAATGAGAACATTTTTTAAATGGAGCTTACTTTTATTTTGATCCCATCGATATGTAATATTTGTTATCACTTACTAATAAACAATAAATAAATAAATAGAATGTACTTATAATTATTGACACAAAAAGTTTACCCTTTTCAGTAATCTTTAACCCGCTTTTCCATGCTTACCAAAAAACATTCTTCGATGATCTAGCATGATGTGAGGATTGTGTACTTCGAAGGAAAAAGAAATGGGTTGATTGTGTACCTGATTGACGAGGTGTTGGAAGGCGGGGCCGTGGGGTGGGCCTCCTTGCTCCAGGTCCGTGTGCAGCGCGAAGTCGCTGAGGGCCTTCCAGGGCGGCTGGTAGGCAGTGACCTCGAGGGGCGCCAGGCCCAGGGGACTGTCATGGCGCACCGGGGAGCCTGCCACTAGCGCTACGCCCTGCATGCCGCCGTAGCCCAGCTTGCGTCCTTCTTGGACCATGTACTACAAAAAAAAAGAAAAAAATTGATGGTTAGTTTTTTTGTGCAGTAAAAATTAAACCTGATCTTATATACTTACATTTCGGACTGGAAAATTTATGTGACACCTCAGAAGAGTGCCCTCGTCTGTACGGAGCACATACAGGGGAACTACATCGCTACCTGGGTGGATAACGTTTTGAGGCTGGTCAAGGAGGGGGCTGTTGAAAGGGATTTGTTAAAGAGGGCCTAGAAGAGGCCCGGATTAAATGTAGGAGGAAAACTAGATGCCGCTAGCTCGTTCACCTAAATCTATTTTTCTAGTGCATGCGTCTAATGACTATGCAGCCGCCTCCATACACTACACACATCCGACTTGCCCATCGTTTAAGAAAATATATGGGAAGTGGTCGAACAATTGGCTTGACTTAAGGAAAGGACGGTCGGATGGCCGAACTTTCCGACGCAGTGGCTTCAGTTAGTACCGGCGAAAACGGTTGTGAGCAGGCACTATACATAACCACTGCTTTATTGCAAGAGTCTTTATTTTTTATTATTAACCCTTTCCTGGCGGTGCTAGAAAATCCCTTTAGCTCCGGTGCTGTACACTCAGTGTACAGAGTACACATTTTAAATTTAGTCATTTTAAAGTTGGAAAAAAGATGAATAGTTTACGTTTATTACAAATGTAAATCATTTTATTAAGAATATCTAATATTGTGTTTAAAATTAAGTAAAATATTGAGTATAACTGCTGAAAGCAAGGAAAAAACATCGGCCCGCATAAAACGCATTAAACTTCCATTACGGTAGACCGGTGACTTCTACTGACTACCGCGCATCGTGGCATGGTGAGAGAAATCCCGTACCTCTCTCGTCAACAATTACACCACTCGGAAAGCTATCGACTAATTTTCCTCTGACTTTTCGACAAAACATATTTTTTTCTGTATAAAAAATTTCAAATACTTATAATTATTTTAATTATTTTACTCAAAACATCAATGTATTGCTGTGAACATCTTAAATATGAACTCTATGTTTAATATATTTACAGAGATATTAAAATAATTAGAGACATATTAAATTAATTGACAGCACCGGCAAGGAAGGCTTAACATTTTTTCAAGTTTTATCAATTATCAGTTATAATTCATTTTCAAGGAAGGTAATTTTCAAAAATTTTCCTTTTGGTTGTGTTGGAGATTTCTTGTTGTATTGTTGTGGAGAAAAAATAAAAAATATTTTTGGTCGCGCCGGGATATAGTTATGTGTGTAATAAGCAATAGAAATAAGCAATATCTAAATTAAAATGTTAAAATATGTAACATTATATTAGACCACATGAAGTGGAACTGTATATTTAAATTAAATATTTGGCAGAATGCTAGCGACATCTAGCGTCCAACACCAAATGCTTTTGTTTTTTTAACAGGCATCTGCAAGTTACCCTCATGTCATTGGACTTAGCAAGTTTTTTACATAGAGGGCAGTAATTGTATTGGACGGTAAAAATACAAAATATATTATTTATGATATCTTAATAAGGAAAAACTTAGGTAGGTAGTTATTTTGTAGCTATTTGTATCCATTTTTGGTTATGTTTTCATCTCCATTTATATTTTTTTTAACAAATTATTATATTGGAACCCTGATATATCGCATTCACCGTTTTCCCGCATTTATCGATATGTTTTTACGGTCCTTGTCCAAGCCCATAAGAATAGTGTTAATTAAGTATTAGATTCCCGCTTTTAGTCAACTAGCCTCTGTATAACCCATCACCTATCCGTTATTATTATTATTATTAATTTTATCGATTAAATATAAATACGGTTAGGGTTACATAGATAAAGCCAAAGACAGAAAAGTGTTGTTACCTTTTCCTGTTGCATTTGAAGTTTCATCTGTATGGTCTTCTTCTTGTCCTTACAGCGCTTGTTTTGGAACCAGACGCGGATGACTCTTGGCGATAAGCTAGTCATCTCTACCAGTTGCTCCTTCATGAGGGCGTCGGGGCGCGGGTTTGCGGCATAGCATGTCCTGTAATAATTAATGCATATACATATTAGAATAACACACATAATCAAATTCAAAGCTCATTGGAGGTGAACCTTCACAAAACTGCGCTTTGGAAATTATTAAATAATTGATTCCTCCTAAGCCTAGGGTGCGAAAAATATTGTTGCACTCTTGCAATTGTTGTCATTGATGTCACGGCTGCTACTGCAATCTAGGAGGATAGGCCGCTGGGATATGCAACTAGATTAGGAGGCTGCATCGATATTGTAGAAAAATTCTTTCATTGCTCAATCAGCACTCAATATTATGGGTACCAATTCGATAATATGCACTAATTATGTTTACCAATCTTCACTTTCCAGAATGTCGAGACTTGTTAACTCAAGCCAGGGCCTTGACATTTTTGGGACCAGTCTAAATTATTTTTGTCAGACTTGACGAAAATAAATTGCAAAGATTTTCATTTAATATGTTTAAAATCATGGACTCTACCAAAACCTTGTTCAGGACTTGAATCGATTCAAACGTATGTTGTAATCGTATATTTTTCATTGCTATATTAACGCATTATGTATCTGCTATTATTTTCTCTAGCTCTTGTTAATCTGTTTTTGTGTTGTGTATTTTGTGTAATTGGACATTGGTCTGTTAAGAAATAAATAAAATAGTCATAAATAATAACATATCGAAGGAAGGCTGGGGTGGATGGGCGGAATCAGTGGCGTGCAGTCATAAAGGCTGAAAAGCTGTGCCTTCCCCAAGAAAAACGAACCGTAAAAAGAAATTAACGTATTAAGAAAAAGAAGGTAACGAAAAAATACGACAACTTTCTCATCAAAATGTATTTTTTCAATGAATTTGGAAATGAACTTGTACGTTCATTTATTCAGTTGGCCACAATAATCAGCAGAATTTATTCATACCCGAACTTGAGAAACTATGTACAGCCTACTAATAAGTGTCTGGGACAGATGATTCGTGGAAGAAGTCAGGGTTTTTGAATAAGGGTCAGAAGTCAGAACCTACCTGAGGGTGTGGAGCTGCTTCTCGTTGAGCACGGTGCGCACGCGTGTGGGCTTGCCGTCGCCGCCGCTGCCGCCGCTGGCACTGCCGGCGCCCTTGCCGCGTCCCCCGCCCCCGCCGCCGCCGCCCCCGCCCTTGTGCGAGCCCGACTCGCTGCCTGAATCTGAAACACGTATAGAGTTATTTATTACATTTAAATTAAATTATACACAGATTGGTTGATTTACAAATAAGTACAGCAACAGTCTCCCCATCTGAACAATTATTTAGGATGATTGTAATTAGCAGTGGCGTGCATTGCCTTATTTATTATTTATTTTTTATCGCTCCGATGGGCTTTTACATGTTAACATTTAAATGATTTTGTACACAGAAAAAAAAAGGTTTTCCGTTAACAAAAAAAAAGAACATGATACATAGTAGGTATATAAGTGTAACATATTTATGACATATGTGTATGTATAATAATGTATAAGTGCGTGACACAGGGAAGTTATAAAGGGAATTTTTAATTTGTTGATAATACTTACTAATAGCCTGATCTACATGATACATAATTTACAAGTGCATAATATAATATAATATGACATTGTAAAAAAAAAAAATCAAAGTGTTTTTATATTTCGGGTATTTTAAAAATGTATGAAATTGCATAATACATAATATAGTAATCAGTTTTTGCTCCTATGCGATGCTCTTATAATCTTTGCAACATAAAAATATCATTCAGGTATCTTTTAAACATGGGTAAACTTATATTAAATATATCTATAGCAGAGGTGAATTTGTTTCCAAGTATATGCAGGCGAGAAATGGGTGCATTATGATCAAAGGTAGGTATAATGTGTGTAGTTTTCAAGTTCGGGAATGGATTACGCATTGAATATTTGAAAATGACCGTTTTAATTATCATCTCCCACTGATCGTTGTGGACAACTGAATAAATGAGCGTAATTTTTATAATGTTTTTTTTTTTACTTAAGAGAAAAAAAAAATTCTGTCAGAACACTTTCACTGTCCAATTGGGAAGTTCCCGTTTTGAGATATACGAATTAACTCATTGACAAGCTTAATTCGTATTACACAATACGCACATGAGAAAAATAAACATAGCACGATGGAAAAAAAAGTATAGATATATTATAGGAGTGTATTGCATAAGAGTTCATTTAATTAATGTGTGAAGTTAGATAGGTACCTAATGGTTATTGCAATGTAAAGAAAGTTTTTCTAATATTTGGTATCAAACACCAGAACAATCATCAAATATGGAGTTTGTTATTAAGCAAGGTTGAGAAGTAATAGTATCTAAGTATCTCAACCTACAAGTTCCTTATCAAATTCATGGAAAAAGCACGTTTTTATCAGAAATTCGTCGTATTTTTTAATAAACTTTTGATTTATTTTTATGCTTCATTTTTCTTAGTGTAGGCACAGCCTTCCAGCTTTTATGGACTGCACGCCACTGGACTAACGAGTCATTATACTCATTACAAGTTAGGTATCCTTTTCTTAAATCAAGGCTTTGTAATATTATCCGTATCCTTTATATCGATATCTTACAGTATTAATGTTCTAGAGTCCTATGTCAATCGCCGTGTAGACGGGAATAGTAGAAATGGTAATTTACCCCAATACGCAAAAGAGTCTGCAATTCAATTCGTGTCACGCTGAAAATACTGTGTCCTTTTTACGTGTGTTCAAAACTGTTCTGTTTTATCACCGCGAGGGTGTGCAATGTCCAAATTAACTAACTATCACGCCCTTTCGCAGCAGAGGTATGCAGAGAAGACGGACTGTCAAACAACTAGATCTTGGCATACACTTCTTGCTTCATTCACATTCATACATCACCTCATACATTTTCTTCTATAATTTCGACTTCTGACATGGCCCGACTTAAGTATTTGATTCACTTGATCGTGCCATGTCTTCCTTGGGCGTCTCCGGCTTCTTTTTCCATCCACATTCGCGTCATATATTCTTCTTAAATTCATTTCTTCGATCATGCGCTCTACATGCCCAAACCATCTAAGCGTCCCCTTTTTAATTTTTCTCATCACGCTAACATCAGCCTTGCATTTTTTACGAAACTCAAAGTTTTTCACAGGATCACACATTGTTTTACCACACATTCACCTCAGAGGTCTCATTTCTACGGCATTCAGTCTACATTCATCCTTCCTATGCCAGTTCCATGCCTCACTGCCATACATCAGGGTTGGTATCAGAACTCCACTATGGACTGCTAGTTTCGATTCTTTGGACAAATTTTAATATTTATTTACCTATACAAAATTTATATTTATATTATACTAGTTGAAGTGTACCCGGCCTTGCTCGGGATTATTTATTTATTATGGAATAAAGTTATGAAGTTGTGAATTCTCGCTTGTCGTTTGGGTGCCATAATTGATTTGACAACGAAAGCAATGGCCTGTGACGATTATTACTATCTCTGAACAATGAAATAAAGAAATATTCCTTTGAAAAAAATATTTCATTCCAAACATTTATATTTTCAAAACATATCTAGTTAATGAAGTTCTAATTAGGTACCTACTTGTGTTTTCCATTTTGAAAATATTCTACCCAAACAAACCTATTTCTCTTGAATATGTAATCTGTGGCTAACCAGAGTGGTATACCTATGGGTTAACCTCGATACAACATGGCGGGTTCAATGTTTTCATACTAATTTCAAAACGTTAAAGCAACAGTATTACATATTAAATTTCATTAAAACTACTCTCTAAACCTTCCCGGCACTAATGATAATAAACTGTGCTATTTTTAGCGAAATCGGTCTAGAAATTTTCAAGAAAATCGAGGACAGAGAGACAAATATTCATTTTAAAATATAGAGATTTATATATATAATTATGTTAGGTTATCGTGAAGTTTTTTTTCGTACTTTTAATGACTTTATACCACTTTTAAAAAGTGTGTCGATTCATACGTGTGCCGAATTATCGCGGAACTCTCACTGGCATAAATAACTATAAATAAAAGGTAGGTATATTCCATTCCCCGAAGGAATCAAGCCGCGTTTTGTTAAAGTTTTTCCCGTTTATAAGCGCAGTGTGAAGTACGGTAACGCATCTTGCATATTTAATACTGCAACGTGTTATAATTCGCTATGTCCAATCGCCAAGGATTAAGCCATAAAAGCATTCACTGGTCATTAGCTCCACGGCATCAGCTAGTCAGAAGCCGGCGTGGAATTTAACACCTTCACTAATCCCTCGGACTTCAGCCCTTTGACTGGACAATGGCGATGGGTGGATATAACCCCTTGGTTTATAATATTCTGTGTACCGGACACAAATTGAAAACGGATTTGATTGAAGGGGTTAGATTAGGGGTGGATACTAGGCTTTGTGCCCGTGCGCCTGGATTTAAGGGGTTAGATGTGTATTTTGCATTCGGTGACTACACTAGACCAACAAGTAATGTTCAGGGATGTATCTAGATCATGACACGGTTAACTTTGCAGGCGGTTAGAAGAGGAACCAAAGACGTCATTCGGTTGTCAAGATATTTCTAAATTATTAACATATAACACAGAGTAAGATTCTTGACAAATATTTATGTTTTAAGTTTGTTACATATATTTTTTATGTTTTTATTTTACATATTTTGTAACCATGCCTGGAAACTTTAAGTTTTAAATAATTA
Source organism: Halesus radiatus (assembly GCA_022606495.2). NCBI lineage: Eukaryota > Metazoa > Arthropoda > Insecta > Trichoptera > Limnephilidae > Halesus > Halesus radiatus. The sequence continues at coordinate 10,367 of JAHDVE020005759.1, read as the reverse complement.
GACAAACTGCAAAAAAGTAGTTTATCGGGACTTTTTGCATTGTATTTTTTTTTTCTTTTGTAAAATTAATAAAAAACAAAAAAGTTTTTTTAATATACATATTCATAAGTGTACATATATCTACAAATCGATTGTAAATAGGTAAAATTCTTCAATCCACAATTTTTGGGAATGTTACGTATAAGTGGTGTCAGAATAATTTTCAAGAGACAATATGGTGAATGTGCTGTGTGTTTGGTGTATTATCAATTTTTGAGTTCAGAAAATACTTTTGTGAACATGAATCAGTTCATTTTATTGCGTATGGAATATAGCTGTATGACAGTTAAGTCTCCAACACTTTAAAAATTCACAAACACGCTCTTCCCAACGAAATGTTCGATTAAATTTTGGATACTAGTTTTTCTGGATTAAGTTCCCCTCAACAGAGGACGAGTTATAAAAACTGTCAACAGGGTGAAAAAATGTCAGTGAAATGTCAAACGTCATTATTCGTTCGCGATCTATGTATCGCGATTCAAATATTGAATGACAAAGATTTATTTCCGTTTTCGAATGTTAAATAAAGCTGAAGAGAACCTAACTTATTTTATTTATAATTAGCTACGTTTTGCCTTGTTTTTCAAGAAAGAGAAACGTAAAATGTCAAATGTGCGTCTATGAAAGTGGGCGGGCACTATTTTATATTCTACGAAAGTGGCCAGCCACCTCCATATACAATTTACGATTAAAAATACCTGGAAACAGGCAAACAGAGCGAATGCTCAACAAAACGCTTCGATGCCTCAGATCGATCATTCGAAAAGTTGGGAAGAACGGCCGTTGGAATGATAACATAATAATAATTATAATGTTTTATTATCTTTTTTTAATAAAAAATAACATATGATGATATTCCCACTGGGATTTCCCGTGCTGAGGATTTTATTTAAAAAAATATGAAATCACATTATGTTAAATTGTTGTGCTTGATGAAAAAAATAAAATAATTGTGTTTTAAGTGCAGTTGAGTGGTTTCGGTGTTAGTCTATATTTGGTGTTAATCTATTTTCTATTTCAGATCTCCCTATGTAACGTATCCAGTGTTTAATTTGATTATTATTTTTATATGGATGTTGTGATTATATTTATTCATTATTACACGTTAATTCAGCAAATTATATGAATTATATTGCTGAATTACATTGTGAGACATTTTAAATATTTTGTTTTTGTATTTTGTGAATACGATTCATACTATCAATGTAGCTACTTTAATATTTCTTACACTTGTGCCACAATTATAATTTAAATTATATTATAAAAAAGGTAAAAGTCCCTAAAGAGCATGTATAATAAATTAATAAATAGGTTAGATTAGGTTTTCAAAGTTCACTTTTAAGAAGTGTGTCGAAGCATATCATAGAGGTTTTCAGATATCCCTGCTGTACTGTCTTGCCGACAGTGCCATCTATGCGAACATTTTGAATTATCTGATCACAATCGTTGTACAATCAAGATCGCCTATTTTCATTAAAAAACACTAGTATATTCAAGATTAATTGATTTGTGAGATTGTTTTCTTCGTACCGAGCTGCGCACGTCGTATTTATTTGGAAACAGATATAATAATATAATTCGTGTAGTATTATTTGAAGTGGTCGAGATTGCGGGCAATCGGAAGTGATAAGTAAATCATAGATAATATGGCGTTATCTCCCGTCACAGATCGCACTCGACTCTTCTTTGATCTTTCTATGGAATGTGCCGCCTTCTCCGCGCAAGTATAATATGAGTTTGATTAGTAGGTACCTATCCGCCTAACAAAGAAGCGTTTCTATAGAACGGCACTACTTCAAAGAGGTCTGGCCTGTGTTGTTCTCATTTTGATATTTTAAAATGTATAACGCCGTTGGATAGATTAATAATATTTTTTAATTAGGCAGGTAACTACATTTTACGTACCTACCTTCAGAGGCGCATATTTACAGCTTACATATTATTATATATAGTCCTGCCACCAGGGGCATGCATTGCGCTTTAACAAAGGGTAGGCTGTAGCTTTTTTTCAACACATCATGAAAAATCGCGATCGTCCTAGTTTTCCAAATAAATTATTTCGCTGAGAGCCATCTTAGTTAAATCTGGTTGAATATGACAAAGAAATTTCTTTAGATAAAACGATTATGAAGTAAGGAAATTGGATTATGAAAAATATTTTTTTATACTATTGTATCCAGCTAATACTTTGTGGTTGTTCAATATAAAAATGAAATTATTTGTTTGTAATCATTTAAGATAATATTAACAACTCTCAAAATGAAACATAAAAACTGAAAATATGCTGAAAAGAAAAAGGAAACGGTAGCAGCTGTGACTCGAACCCAGGACCTCACGGTCTATCCGGGACCTTGGGCTCTAATCCACTGGGCTACAGCTACCTCAATCCATCCCGTCATTTTTATCGGTATCATACATCGATTTCTAAGAACTGTCAATATTATCTTTAATTAATTCTCATATATTTTGACTGCTACCTTTTTATCATTACTTCAAGATTCTACCCGAATTTTTTGGTAATTTTTTTAGATAGTGTCACTAGCACAAACGAGTCTTCCCTTGAATGCGTATTACGCAGACATCCACATTTTTCGTATAGAATACAGTCAAAATTTGAATATGACATACGCGTCATATTGCATACTTAGTTCCTGCTTTTGACACGTATGCAATTCATAGCTGGAACTTTGCAAGTATGTTTTAATGTGTAGATTGATTTCCTGCAATAATTTTAATATTGTTTATATTTGTATCTGAGTAAGGTAGGCTAGGCAGTGATTACGTGCTTATATGGAATACACGCCTCTGCAGCTTGTAGTTTTTTACAGTAACTTCACACAGGAGGCCCCGAGGGAAATAATTTCTCTCAAGGCCTATGTCATCTTTGGTGATGCTCTGTGGAAGGCCTTTTAGAGGATAAGAAGGAGTGAATCTGGGTTTTTAAGATACCTATGTTATAGGAGGGAGGAAACACAGAGGCCGGTAAATCATTCCACAGCCGAGCTGTTGAACACACGAACGAGTCATAGAAGCGACACGTTCTCCTGTGGCAAACGTCAACCGTGTACAAATGTATTATTTGTCTCTTATACAATACGCCCAGCTTCCAAGAGGCGAACTTGCCTGAGTTGGTCACTTAAAGTTACACCAAGCATATCAATGGAAGCCATGTTGAGAAGATTGATTCCGTTGAAGGGGACTAGTTTCTCATTTTGATCCCTTATGGACATAATCTGACATGATTGGGTCTTTGAAAAATTAAATTCAACGAGGTTGTTCTTACTCCAAGAGGAGACCCTCTCAAGGTGACGATACAAAGCGTCCTTCGACTATTTTTTTAACGGAGACGGCGAAATCTCCATCGATTTTTCTTTCAACGTATTATGAACCGAATAAAAACATGTAGGTATACACATTAAAACACTTTGTTCTAGAAAACCAGAAAAAACTGAACGCCCTTGGCATCTAATGGAATAAGACTGATATGTATATAAAATCACTAAAATATTATGTGTCACGCGACCAAGAACACATTAAACATTTAAATAAGCAGGAACCATTATCACACCAAAGAAAAAATAATTAACAAGCATTCTTACTTTATTTTAGTTACACTTTCCAAAAAGATTAATGTAAGTACCGTAACAAAAATAACAATAAAAGCTTGAGTAGCCGTAGACAGTAGATTTGCATAAAACAAAATATTATCTTACTCCTAGGTACAACAATTCAACATTTAATGCGAGATTCTTTGTGTTAACGATTGATAGATAAGTGTTTTACTTTCGGATCATGTTTATATTTATATTCTAAGTTGTAACACCGAGATATAGTGCAAAACTAATGCATGGCTTCGGTGGATAGATTCTAGACATTTTGATGGATTACATCAATCAGGAGTTCATTTCTTTTAACGGATATAAGCATCACGTGTTCACCGGCGTGTAGGCACTGCTCAGTACTCAGTCCCCTGTTATCTGCATACCGCAGTTATCATTGAACGTACATCGGTGCTAGGTACGTAGATAGATAGTTACTCGTCAAAGTTATCTTTTTAGTTTAAAAACTAATTAGTAAATAATCACAGGCTAACCATCATCACGCCGTTTCGCCGCAGGGGTAGGCAGAGAGAACGGACCGCAAAAAAAAAACTCGATCTTGGCATACACTTCTTGCTTCATTCATATTAATACATCGTATCACACACTCTCTTCTATTTTTTTTATTAAAAGATATTTATTGTATATAGTTAACAACATTGTTTACATGCTAATTAATAATAGTAGGTGTGTTAGTACGTACTGAAAATATATTTTAAAATTATTTATTTATTATGCGTATAAATAGATATCTAAATCTTTACAGAAATAACAGATATTAGGTGCTAAAATATGACAGAAAACAACTGTACCAACCGCTTCGTTACGTTATAACTTTGTCACTTTCTTGGAGATCGTCGCCCACAGCAAAAACAGGCGTACCTCATATTTAGAAAATTTGCAGGATAGACAAAAAAATAGTTTTTTAGAGGATTCTTTTATATTTTATTACGCGTTTCGTTAAGGAGGTAAATAAAAATGCCTGATTAAAACTCCATCAGTGAAACATATAATAAAATGTTTAATTTTTTGGTTCTCCTTAAAAAGTTGCTATACGAGTATATGAGATACGCCAGTTTCTGTTGTGGGCGACGAGATGAGTTCTCGCGCACAATAACGTGTATCGTGCCATAAGTAAAAAATGGTGCCACAAAGTATATTTGCAATTATTGACGAGGTAAAAAATTTATCTATAGTAAGTCTCTATGAAACAAATGACATTTATCGGATAAAATAGTACGGCATTAGACATGTGAGATCTTATAACAACACTAGCCTTATGCGGATGCATTAACTTTTTAAATTTAGTTTGGTACTTGGTACTAAAAGATGTTCTCTGCTTCGATGCAAGTCATATTTTCAGAGTTGGAGTGAAATCATTCGTACTTGTTTGAAGTCAGCGGTATCGGGTAGGTATCGGGTTGCGTAAAGCAGAGTCAATAACCGCGGGCTATTCGGGCTGTCCTCTATCTAGTGCTCAATGCTCTTGTCCTCAGCCGTCAGGCCTCTGAGAAGCGGCTAGGGACAACATCGCCGCGGCCCTCGAGTGCCCACAAAGCATGTAAACCCGCAGCTTTCGGTGTTTCAAAAACACCGCCGCGGCACTGTTGGTTTAGCGCCTAAATCCGGATTGCGAGACACCTTTTAAATTATGCCTACCCTACATTCTTATTTGGCGAGATTTTTCTAACGCGATGCGGGGAACTTCTTCACCATTATATCGAGCACTTGTCTTTTTTTTAATTAATTTTTTTGATACATGCATTTATATAAACATGGGAACGAAGGTTATAAACATTTAAAAAAATATTTTTTATATTCAATTATGCATATATTTGAATACGTGTATTCACTTTGTTGCATCATTATTTAAAAAATGAATTAAAAATTACTTTGCAAAAAATTAATTCATTTACGTGTATATAAATGTATGTATTGTATACCATATATATCAAAAAATTCCACGCAAGGCCAGTGTGTGGGTATACTTGTGTAATAGTTAGTGGCAGTAAAAAAAAAGATTTTTTTTCTCACGGAATTAATTTTTTATATTTGAATTGTCTAGTGGCTGCGTCGCACATTATCATTAATTCATCCCTAGATGGACTTCACTTTCTTTGAATCTGGTACAAGTGTACAACAGATGCATTTTTTTGAAAATTAAGACAAATATTCCCGAATTATGAATAACCTGATGTATTTGAATTCTTTCTGCTGCGATTATTAAACGATATCGCAATACTAAAGAATGAAACGTAGGTATATAGTTTGAATAAAAAAAAACCAAAGGAGAGGGACGTCGCAGAGGGATTATTTGTTAATTTGAAATTACGCTATACAAAAATATAACGTTTTTCTAAAGAAAAAAATATTTATTACCTATTTTTTAATTTTACATATTTATTGTCATTTATTAATGGTTTTTGTGTTTAATTCGTAGAACTCCATTTATTTTTTTTATATTTTTTATTTTTATTTAATATAAATCATATTTATTAATGTCATTATTAAGTTCTGCAATATTTTAAGTTAAAATCAAATCAGAAATATGATATTTTGTGACGGATATAAAATATATAAATGATCTAAACAAGTGGAGAAAAATAATTACAATCCTTTCCAGGTAGGTTTTTTTTAAATATGGCTACTAAAATTTTAGTAGTCGGCAATTAAAAAAAAAACATTAAAGGTAGTGTTAAACAATGAAACTACACCCTGAACCATCCCTTTTTTGAATTTTTTTCCGCATTCGAGGATATTCAAAATTTCAACATATTTTATAAAACATGCGTAGGGCGGTCAAGAAAATGTAATGTTTCTAACTCAATTTTTAATTATTAATTATTTTTCTTGAGATTTAAAAACCTCATTTTTATATTTAATAATTGTAGAAAATAATATTAACATAACCTAAATGAAACGTGAAAACGTATAAAAACGACAGAAAATAAAAAATATTTCAGTCGCATCCGGGACTCGAACCCAGGACCTCTGCCTATACGGGGCAACCGCTTAACCAACTTAGCTTATGAGACCAGTTCAATTATGTCATCTTCATCGATATAGATGACATAAATATGATATAATATGATATCGATGAAGATGACATAAATTGAACTGGTCTCAAAAACACATTTAAATACAAAACAAAATAGAAAAATAAAAATTGTCATATAAATCCAAAAAAAAAAACAGAATGCGCACGTATCATCAGAAGTTCCAAATGCAATGGTACCAACATAACAATGTGTTTTTATGAGATGATTTTTTATTCACTTTTAAATAACAATTTATAAATTCTACGTATCTATATATAATGAAAGTTATATATTCAGAATCGGCGTTTGTTGATCTACACGAATATATATTTTTAAAACGATTATATTTTTCACTGGAGTTCCCTATTGACGCAACGCTGTGTTCGAATAACGAATAATTTTTTACATTATAATATATCGATTACTTAATACGAAAACAACGGTAGGTACCCACGCTAAATATCGTTATAATGTAAACAATAAACATAGATATGATAAGTAGGTACTATTCAGCAATTTTAATCGGTTGCACCCAAATGGAGGTGATTAAACTACACTATTGTTAATTCACAATGTTATGCTAGCAGATTTTTACTTGAATTCATTTTTCTTTATTTTTTTCTATTTTAAAAACACGAGTTGTTGAGTGGGTAGTGCAAAGAAAAAGCAAAGTAAAGTGTAGTGTACTAACAAGTGTAATATAGTGTTGGAGGTACTGCAAGGTATAGTGTACTGAAAAATCAAAGCGTTTTTCCTTTTGCACCCTACTGACCCCCGTTAATTAAATACACGTTATTATTTTTTTTCAAATTTAAATTCACAACCCAACCCAACCCAACCCAACCCAACCCAACCCAACCCAACCCAATCCAACCAAACCTTAATTTATAAAAAAAAAAACAATTATATCAATCAAATTTAATTATTTATTGATGTTATTAGACATTACAGTGACAGCTTTTACACATTCAACAATAAATGCAAACTCAACTCATCCTTGGTCCCATAAATTATCAGCTTTACGATACACAAACTCATTAACATTCCCTTAGACAAAATAGCGTAAGAAAAATAAAAGGAAACAATAGAAACGATCGCGGTATGAGGCAAATAACATCGAAAAAAAATAAAAAGTACGAAATATGAAAATAAAATTATTTGAATACATCCAGTGCATAATAAAAAATTGCATGTCTGGAATTTCTCCGTCCAATATCCGTAAAAAATGGAAAAGAAAAAAAAAGAGTTTTAAATATAGCTTTTAAAGCCAATAATAGTATGGAAACCAGTCTAAAAAACTCAAAGATTATAAATACTAAACTTAATAATAGTGGCATATATGAATTAAAATACGACCACGCCGACTGTAATGCTACCCATATATATAACAGACGGGAAGGGCTTTCTCAACTAGATTCAAAGAACATATACAATGTTATAATAATAACAGCACTTTTTCAAAATTCGCAGATCATCTCTTAGTGAATAATCACGTCCTGCTTGACAACAATGAACCCAAATCCTTACATATAGAAAGAAAGGGTCTTAGATTAAATTTAGAACAATTAGAAATTAATATAAGAACAAACGATCCCAATATAACATTAATCAATAAAGTAAGGAAAATTATTTATTCCCCACTACTCAGTATGTTCAGAAGACCTAAACAATATAACACAAGTCAACAGCTTTCACGTCATAATAAATCAAATGAGAAAATATTGCGTTTAATGTGGGGAAAAACAAATTCCAAAAATGAGTACCTCACAGAATGGCTAATCCATTATCACATTTACATTCTCAGTAAATCGGTTTCACCGGTAATAAATCATTTTAGGCACCATTAAAAAATATATTAAAAAAAAAACGAAATTAAAGTTGGGTAGGGCAAATAGAATCATATAAATAAGTCGTTTCAACGTGGTCTAACAGAAGTTTGAAAATGGCCTTTAACGCCGAAACAGATGTCACAATAATAAAACACTAAAACAATTAATAAAAACATTAACTTAATAGTGAGACTTACGCAATCAGGTTTTCACAAAATCACTTATACGCCATTAAAATGTTAACATGTTAAAATATTAAATAATTAATTAGGTTAAAGATTGCAATCCAACATTTCCAAAAAAATGTAGATATGAATACTATTAACATATTTAAATCGGATATGACCGCAAATATCTACCTAATCTACCTATTGTATTTTACAAAGTAAATACTACAATGGCGGGGAACGTCAAACATCAAAGCCTTTTTTTGTTGTTATCTACAAGGAGGGGAGCGCCGCCGAAATGCAAATAAACCTAACTCGAAGAAATGTTTTTGTAATGTGGATTTGATAAGATTTTAGTTATTTGTGTTTTCAGATTACACGTCATTTTTTGCTTTACTTTTGAATATTATAAATTGATGAAATCATATAAAATCACCTTGCTACTGATAACGTACATTTTGCAATCGAGATATTCAAATATCTACGAAAAAATGTTCTGAAAGGAACTGAAATTTATTGCTGAATAATACAAAAAATGAAATAGAGCTTTGCGCGGAGGATGTATAACCTCGGGTTATTAATTTCATTATATAATCACCACATTACTGTATAGAACGGTTAAGATCTTCCAAGAAATATTGATCAATAAATGTGTTTAATTTTAAGAAAGACGTGATGATATATGTGAAGCGCAAGTTTTAATTTCGTAAAATGTAATTTTTAATTGTAGGTTTTCACCTTAATTACAATTATGTCTTTATATTAGAACATTAAAAATAATAATAAAAAAAATATATCAACAATAAAATAAAATAAAATAATATAGAATAAACTAAAAAACAAGAAATACATCAAAAAAAAAAAATTGATTTTTTTTTTAAAAATAAATGATAAAAAATAAATACGATAAAAAAATAAAAATAAAAATAAACTGGACGAAGCTTGATCTAAGCGAAACCGGTTGACATAAGAATACAATAAATTCGTTGTTAACGTAAAAAAATTGTTTTTTTAAATTATATTTTCTCACGTTAAATTTCAAATAGTCACTATGTTTCGTTTCACGACGTCTTCTAACATTGAATTCTTTAAAAGCAGCTACTTTTTCCGTACAAATTAAACACATTCATTTGGAGTTTTTCGTTATGAGGAAACAATCGTCTTCCCAACGATCCCTGAATTCTCTTTACTCATCAACGCGGTTTTTTTTTCTTAGAATTCATGCTTAATGACTAAAAAATAAATACAATAATTAATAACAAACCATTAAAATAAGTGCACCTCTACTAAATAGGTTTGGATCTATGTTACGGATGCTACACAGCTCCCAAATGGATTATAGTTGGTCACCTTGCCTTTACTACTTACATATTTTTATACTACTATATGCCGATCATCACAAGTCGAGACTACAGAGCTTTAATTCACTGAACAGGCAGTTGACGGAGAATAATGAAAGACGATTCGATATAACCATTCTGTCAACTAGAGATGGTCGATATTTTTATCCCCGTGACTAAACAGTCACTGGATTGCTTCCCTCCTCACGAAATCGGGGCCTAAGTTTGTATCTTTTGAGTTAGCTAACGCAAGTTAAATCGGCCAAAACCAACACATTTTGACAGTTTGGTTTTAGTCCGTATCGTGCTAACAAGCTAAAGTTTACCTTTACGTTAAGATACAAATCCGTAACGC
>JAHDVE020005758.1:0-80506 GCA_022606495.2 Halesus radiatus | reverse complement strand
CAGCGCCGGCCGGACGCTACGCCGAGCCACTGCCGTATGCCAAGCCGCTGCCGTACGCCGAGCCACGAGCCCGCCCACTCTACGCGCAGCCCTATGCAGAGCCGTCTACCTCGCAGTTGCACGCGGGGTCCCAGCCCGTCAACATCGGGCATCCCAGCTACTCGCCGCTGTTTCCGCCGCAGCCTACCGCCGACGAGACTGCCCGGCATACCAGAGAGTGGGTCCAGCAGGGCGAGGACCCTACCGTGGCACGGATCGGCGCTATGATTGCCGAGGCGATCCGATCGACACGCGTACCAGAGAGCCCCCGCCCGTCCGTCGAGGAGGATGTCCGGATGACTGCCCTCATTGCTCGACAATCTACAGCCAAGGACCTCCCCACGTTCTCCGGGGACCCCCTCGAGTGGCCCGCCTGGATAGCGCAGTACCACCAGTCGACCAACACCTGCAGGCTGACACCCAGCGAGAACCTCATCAGACTGCAGCGCGCGCTGAAAGGCAGGGCCCGGGAGGCCGTCTACTCCCTCCTGCTGGATCCCGAACAGGTCCCAGAGATCCTGGCCACCCTCGAGACGCGGTACGGTGGCTCAGGATCCATCGCCAACCTTCTGCTAAATAAGGTGAAGAAGCTGCCGCACCTGTCAGCGGAAGCTTCACTCGAGGAGATCGCCGACTTCTCTGGGACGGTCCAGAACTTGGTGGCCTCCCTGCGAGACTTGAGGACGGAGGGCTACCTCACCAACCCCGCCCTACTAGCTGACGTCACCGCCAAGATGCCCTGCACCCTGAGGATGTCTTGGCTGCTCGAGGTGCGCCAGCTAGGCCAATCCACCCCGGCCACACTACTGCAGCTCTCAATGTTCCTGCGAAGCGTCGCGAAAGTGATCCCGATTAGCGGCATGCTCGACCCGGTTCGACCGAATCGAGGGCGCCGCGAACAAGTGTTAGTGAACGCGGCGGCCGCGCCCCGGACGAGCGCGGCTACGCCCGGACCCAGGAAGCGTGCCGCGACCGACTCTGCCCACCGGTCTTCAGCCGGGAAAAGGGCGACAGTGCGAAGTGACAATTGTGCGCAGTGCAATAAGTTCCACGCCATTCGGGATTGTGCGGTATTCGCCGGGACATCTGTCGCCCTCCGCTGGGAGACCGTGCGCGCAAGCAACCTGTGCCGAAAGTGCCTCGGTCGACACCACTCGAGGGAGTGTAAAGTGAAAGTGTGGTGCGGGGTGGGGGAGTGCCGGCATCCCCACCATCGGTTGCTCCATGAAGTGCGAAAAACAGAGCCGGTTGTGGGTGAAGTAAACTTATGACGCCGAAATACAGACGATAGCGTACTGCTAAAAATTGTGCCGGTTGTGCTTCGCGGGCCCGCAGGGAGTGAAGTGTCAGTGTTCGCGCTGTTAGATGAAGGCTCTACCGTGACCCTTGTAGACGCCGAGATCGCGATGTTGACCGGTGCAAGCGGTCCGGTCCGTGCCGTACGGCTTCACGGAGCGAAGGGCATGTGCACCTCCGACGCCCGCTCCCGACGTGTGAAGCGGACCATCAGAGGCGCAGGGTTGAACACGACCTTCTCCATCACCGCGAGCACCATAGCCGAGCTGAACCTGCCGGAGCAGCAAGTGCCAGGACGACGCATCACCCCGAAGCTCTTGATCGGGCAAGACAACGCCCACCTGATTGTATCAAGAGAGGTCCGTGAGGACAACACTACGCGAATAGTGTCGTGGACCGCTTTAGGGTGGATCGCTCACGGGGGAACAAACCCTGGCGCTGACGACCCAGCCACTACTCGGGCCCTGCAAGCAGAGACCGCCGCGGACGCCCGCTTGAGGGAGTTGGTGAGGACAAACTTCGCCATCGACTCCCTCGGCGTTACATCAGCAGCTCGGGTCAACGCACAAGACACAAGAGCACTAGCGATGATGGGAGAGACCACCCGCCCCCTCGCTACCGGGAGGTGGGAAACCGGACTCCTGTGGAAAGACCCGACAATCGTGCTACCCGACAACCGGCAGTGCGCACTGAAGCGGCTACAATCTCTCGACAAGAAGCTGGCGGCGGACCCCACCCTGGCGGCCGCGTACAAGATGTCACAACTTGTCGCCAAAGGCTACGCCAGGAAGCTTTCAACCCACGAGGCATCATTACCTGCCCCGCGAAAGTGGTACCTTCCTCACTTCGCGGTGACAAATCCCAACAAGCCGGGGAAAATCAGAATCGTCTTTGATGCCGCCAGCCGATGCCGAGGGACGTCTCTGAATGACCAGCTGATGACCGGCCCTGACTTGCTGTCCTCACTCCTGGGGAACCTCCGTCGCTTCCGAGAGGGAAATGTGGCCATCGCTGCAGATATACAAGAGATGTTTCTGCGCATCCACATCAGGAGAGAGGACCAACCCTCCCAGCTGTACCTCTGGAGGTCGCCTGGCACACGGGACCCAGAGACGTACCAGTTGACATCTATGATGTTCGGGGCGACATGTTCCCCCAGCAGTGCCCAGTACGTGCGAGACAGAGTGGCCGGGCACTACGAAACCGAGCACCCCGCCGCCGCAGCAGCCGTTCGTTTCAAATTCTATATGGACGACTATTTGGACGCCGTGGATAACGTACACGAGGCTGCCGCACTGGTCCAGAGCGTGAAGGCCCTCCTTGCAAAGGGAGGGTTCAACCTGACCAACTGGGCCTCCAACAGCCCGGCCGCTATAGCACGGATTCTCCCCGGTGAACGAGCAACCGCCGCAGTGCAGATCAACAGCGGGACCACGGGGACGGAGCGCGTACTGGGACTGGTCTGGGACCCGTCGACTGACCGATTTCTTTACACCTTTCTCGATGCGGTCAGCCCCCAAGAAGCCACACGGCCTACGAAGAGGCAGCTCCTATCCATCATCATGAAAATCTTTGACCCGGTGGGTTTCGTCGCCTGCCTCACTATTCGGTCGAAGATTTTACTGCAAGCCGTGTGGCGCTCGAGCATCAGCTGGGACGACCCCATCGCCCCTGAGCATGCCGAGCGATGGAGGGACTGGATGAGTCTGCTGAGGGAAAGCAGCGTGTCCATCCCGAGACGGTCACTCCGACACAAGCTGAGCAACGTTACACTGCACCTCTTCAGTGACGCGTCCGAGCAAGCCTGCTGCGCCGTCGCCTACTTCGTTGAGGAAGTGCAAGGCGCGCCGCGAGCCACCGTCATCGCAAGCAAGTGCAAGGTGGCGCCACTCAAACCGCTATCAAGTCCCCGCCTCGAGCTGCAGGCCGCGCTCATGGCGGCTAGACTGGCCAAGACTATTAAATCTGAAAGTCAGGCACGAATATGCAGAACCGTCTTCTGGACCGACTCGACCACTGTGCTGTGTTGGCTACGCACCGACCCACGGACATACTCCGCCTTTGTGGCGAATCGGTTGGGCGAGATCGACGAACTCACCAACATAGCTGACTGGAGGTGGGTTCCAACCAAACAAAACCCCGCTGACATCGGCACCCGAGACTTGGCACTCCCCGACCTGTCCCTGCAAGGAGAATGGTTCTGCGGACCTGCTTTCATCACGAAACCTGACGAGGACTGGCCCGAAGAGCGCGCCCTCACCACGAAGCCCGATGACTCGATCCTGGAGACTAGGCCCCAATATGTCGGCCTCATATCCACGGCCGGGGAGGCCCTGCCCGCTATCGAGAGGTTTTCCTCATGGTACCGCCTCATCCGCGCCACAGCATGGATACTGCGCTTCATAAGGCGTTGCCGGATGGGGTCGGGCCGACCTACCGAAGGCCCGCTACGGGCCGAGGAGCTCACGGAGGCTGAACGCAGATGGGTGATCAGGTCCCAAGAGAATGCCTTCACCCCCGATCTTCACAACATACAGCACGGCCAGGCGCTGCCCGCCGCTAGCCGCCTAAACAGCCTGACGCCTTTCCTCGGCCCAGACGGAGTCATGCGGATGTGCTCCCGTTTGCAAGCAGTAACCGGAGCCACGAGCATAGCCAAGACTCCGATCATCCTAGATGGCGATGACCCTTATACTCGGCTGCTGATCCGACACTACCACCAGAAGGCGGACCACCCGAGCACCGAGAAGACCATCGCAGAGGTACGGGGCAGCTTCTTCGTACTGCGGCTACGTACCACTAGCAGGAAGATCGCCCACGACTGCCCAACGTGCCGAATGCGGAAGAGCAAGCCCGTCCCACCCATTATGGGAGCGCTCCCAGAAGCTCACCTGACGCACCATGTCCGCCCGTTCACACACTGCGGACTGGACTACTTCGGCCCTATGGAGGTCACGATTGGCAGACGCCGAGAAAAGCGCTACGGGGCCATATTTACATGCCTCTCCACTCGCGCCATACACCTAGAACTGGCTGCGTCGCTGAGTGCTGACTCGGCCATCATGGCCCTACAACGGATGGCGGCCCGCCGAGGACAACCAGCAGTGATGTACTCCGACAACGGTACCAACTTTCATGGAGCAAACAATGAAATCCGAGATGCCGTGGAGTCGCTCAGCCAGGACGCAAGGATGCAGGATACCCTAGCCATACAGGGTATCGAGTGGCGCTTTACCCCCCCTCTGAGTCCCCATATGGGGGGAGCCTGGGAAAGGCTAGTACGTTCAGTGAAGCGAGCCCTAGGAGCTACACTGAAAGAAAGAGCCCCGAGAGAGGAGACACTTCTTACGGCGCTTGCAGAAGCCGAGTTCGTGGTCAACAACCGCCCCCTGACCCACGTCTCGGTTGATCCGAGAGACGAGGAGCCCTTGACCCCCAACCACTTTCTAATGGGGTCAGCGGGAAAACGCCCTCACCTGTCACTATATGACAAAAAGGAGGAGGAGGTATGCCTCCGCCGCCAGTGGCGCATAAGCCAACAGCTGGCAGACATGTTCTGGAGGCGGTGGCTTCGTGAATACCTCCCCACCATGGCCGCCCGGCAGAAATGGCACCACCGGGCCGACCCCATCAAAAAGCACGACTTGGTGGTCATCATGGACCCCGCTCTACCCCGAAACAGCTGGCCACGCGGACGTGCAATCGAAGCTAAGCCCGCCGCTGACGGACAAGTAAGAATTGTCCGCATACAAACAGCCACCGGCATCTACGTGCGCCCAGCGGTCAAAGTCGCGGTCATACTCCCGGCACCGACGCTCGCACCAGCTTCATCACCCGCATCAGCTTCGACACCCGCATCCGCTGCAACACCCGCATCCGCTGCAACACCCGCATCCGCTGCGACACCCGCATCCGCTGCGACACCCGCATCCGCTGCAACACCCGCATCCGCTGCGACACCCGCATCCGCTGCAACACCCGCATCCGCTGCGACACCCGCATCCGCTGCACCACCAGTACCAGCTTTGACGCCCGCACCGACCCACGCCAGCCCAAGGGTGCCGATGAGGACCGCCCTCCGACAGCCCAGAGGGACTGGCCGGCGAGGTCACCGCCGGAGTACACGTCTTCACAGCTAGGCACAGACGTTACTGCACCGAGGGGAGAATATACCAGACGTGACTATCAAAGTTCGTAATACCCTCCGTTTGCATAAACATCAACCAGTACATAACTCAGTAGGTGGTACGACTAGATACGAAATCAACTACTGAGTTCGTGCAGTTTCGAACGAGAGACGACTCGATACGTTCTCGATCGAGCTGGCATGTAGTACTGGTCAGGCTCATAACAGACGACCTGACCACAAACGAGAGAGAGAGAGAAGCGACTAGATACGCGTCTCTGTCTTGTTTGTTTGTCTGCACAAATAATTAATTGTGCAACGCCCGACTTTAATTTTAACCTGATAGAAGCGACTAGATACGCACCCCTATCTTGTTATGTTTGCACAAAAAGAGGATTTGTGCAAACGCCCCATTTCAGTACATATTGACTTTCGACAAGCGTAGTTCCGGGGTTTTCGAAGAAGTGATGATGACAGTGCACGTCATCGTTTTCTTTTTCCTACGCCCCTGAACCTCGTTTTCGTCCCGAGACGCGACTGGGTGCTAACGGGACATTTCTCCGACCCCCGCCACCCCTACGGTCGCTCCCGGCGACGGTCCCGAAACAGAGCGGGCTCTCATTGGTCGAGCCCCTCTGATCCACAAAAACCTTTCAAAATTATTGTTCTACCAAAATTGTCTGTCTTTGTAAGCGATTCCTGCGGCCGCGGTGACTGATCTAAATAAACGATCTTTTCTGATCTGTTCATTAGCGCCCGCGTAATCGAGTAAACTTACTTATTTTATGTTTGTACAATGCATTTTTTGTAATCTGACGGCAAAGTATTACCTGTCCTACTTTGACCCCCATGACATACCTTGTAATAATTTTGGTTGCTTTAATAAAAAATAGGTGAAGATTGCAATAGGCTCAATTCAAGCAGAAGGTCGTGATTGACATCCTAATTTTTTGATCAAGTCGATCCAAGATTGACAGAGTCTACGGCAGCTCGTGAAATATTCACGAGTTCAAACTGCCCGATTCGCCGCACGGTATCGCACCGAAGTACTTGAACGACGAGTGCATTTCTAAAATTCAGAGTATTCTCACGGATTCAACACGCCTTCTACCTACTTCGCCTGCATCTTCACCCGGCCTGAAAACCGACCGTGACTTTCTCTTCGCCCTCACCACCTCCTTGCAAGAAATCGTTTGCCTTTTTCAAGGCATTTCCCCCTTTCCTTCCTACCCTGCTCTGAAGCGTCGAAGTGGCCAGCCTGATCTTCTTCTTCTAAAAACGTGCGGCAAGAGTTTACAGATCTTGTCCCGTACATTTACATATTGAAAAAATTAAAGTTTTTAAAAATTTGTTTTGGCAGAGTTCTTGCAGGTACGTTTAAGATTGTTTTTTATTGCACCCTTTTGTGCTCTCACGTCCAATAATCTCATATTCTGTACGTGATTGGCACTCATGTTCAATTTATTTTGTAGATTTTAGTTTTACGCGTGGTAAAGGTTTAAAAAATTCAGATTTCCTGTTTTCAGCTAGAGAATCAATTTTCCAGTTTTTCATTCATTTTTGCAAGAGTTCATTGACATGCTCGGAGTCAGTCCAAGGAAGGAGAAATGGAAGGATGGAAATTCCATGAATATTCAGATCTGATCATTCTACGAAAACATCCCTTCCTACACCCACCTCCCTTAACCCGCTTTACAACGTTGCCCAACCGGGTGACGATATAGTTCTACTGTATGTGATTTATATAGAAAGGAGTGCTCTTATGGTGTCACATATTAAACAATTCTATGGCCATTTGTCAGTAAACTGAAATCATTACATCAGAACTGTAATTTAACTTCCGAATCGAAACAGTACTTGAAATGGCTATGGCGGTGGTTGGTGACACAGAACTGAATAGCCAAGTACTCAATCTTCCTCTTACCAATATCCTTCCCCTCCTAAATTCCCTCATTCCCACTCCCCTCAGAACATACCCTGTTTGGGGATGCCATAGTCCCACTAGCTCTGGACAGTTAGAACTCTTGCGCTGTAAAGACATGAAATAAAAATAAAAATAATGAAAAACTACGACATAATTTAATAGCTAGTCTACCTACTAACATTTAGGCATCACGACAAATTGCAACTACTTATTTGTTTTTAGCTACATTGACATTGTCAAAACAAAATAGTGTATTCTTACTTGAGGTATGTAATTTAAAGTTGACCTTATATTTGCCTGGTCGATATTAATTCCAAGCTAGACATATCCCTGTTCTAAGGAATTAAATATGTAGTGGGTTTCAAAATATCGAGCTGTAACGTGTTTTAACTATTTTTAATTTATTGTTGTAACTCTATTCAATGGGTTCAAATTATGCGAGCATAGAAAAAAAATAAGTACACCTGTTTTGTATTATGTGAAAATAGTTTCAGTTCTTAACAAAACATTATTTTTGGTGGAGATAAATTATTTTTTTGGTACGTAGAACATACGAACATTACGAAGTAGGATGGCAATGAAATTCGTAATAAAACATTATATTAACCTTTTAAGTATGATAATTATTAATGTAGTCACAGCTGGTCGTTGACAAAAATATATAATAATTTACAATAAACTATCGCCCCTAGCGCCACTGATGGAAAACAGTCCCAGACGCGTCTATCACAAACAATTGCATTTGAGACTCAACTTGGAGGGACTCTTCACCTAAATTATCCATTATCTTTATCTTTAAATATGCATGTAATGTACAAGTATATTTATAGTGATTACTGAACTTATTTGAAGTAAAAAAATGTAGGTGGTATTTTCGTTAAAGTTTCACTATATATTTTTGAAAAATTTGGTATTGGACAATTAGGGTCGGGGTGGGGGGTTGGGCGGCTACTCGGTTGAGTGACCAGTGGTACGTGAACGTTTTTTGTTGTTTGAAATTAGTGAAAAAAAAAATCACATGGGCCATAATTTCATTTGCATTTTTTATTCCAAATAAGCTCTGTAATCACTGGCCAGGTACGTGCTGATACACCCTATTTATATACATATATATATATATATATATATGTCTACCGATCATAAACGACATTCTGAATTAGGACATGCTTTATTGATACAAATTCCTCATTACATGAGCTCTAGACTAATAAACCCCTAAAATGTTTATTGTATGAAATAAAACTGGGGTAAAACAGAATACTACGTAACAAAACTACCTGTCACGTTTAGATTACGTTTTCAAAATTACAATCAGTAATGTCGTTAGAAGGCCGTAATTTAAATCCATTTAAAATAATGTCAAACATTTTGACAAGCTCTGGATTTATCAAATCATTGTGCATGAATAATTCAGTAGAATTACATGAAGTGGTTATTTCCCACGGGACAGGGCCCCTCAACATTGGTTCCGCACCCCGTCCATGTCCGGGGCTCTGCCACCTGTCCGGGCTCCGGGCCCCGTGTCCCTACGATTAATGCGCCCCTGGCTGTCTCAGCTGGGATTTAAGTCTTGTTGCGCTTTAACTTATGAACTTCGGGAATATAGTGCAAGGTAGTTTTGCAGTGGGAATTATTTATTAAGGGGAAGAGGGCCGTCGGAAAGGTATTAATAATAATAATAATAATAATAACAAAGCATTTATATAGCGCAGTTTTGTGTTGTTTCACTTCAAGTGCGCTTTACTATAAATAAACTTAAAAATGATTAAATAACTCCATTCAGTGGTATCCTACAGTGCTACTTTTACAGTATTACTTATTAATTCGAAATAATGATTACATTATTACTTAATATTACATTGGAGATATTAAGAAAGGGAAGCTTAGATGGTTTGGGCATGTAGAGCGAATGAACGAGAAAGGAGTGTGAGAAGAATATATGACGCGAATGTGAATGGAAGAAGAAGCCCGGGACGGCCGAGGAAGACATGGCACGATCAAGTGAATCTAATACTTGAGTCGGGCCGTGTCAGAAGTCAGAATAATAGAAGAGAATGCATGAGACGATGTATTAATGTGAATGAAGCAAGAAGTGTATGCCAATATTGAGTTGTTTGGCGGTCCGTCCTTTCTACCCACCCCTGCGGGGAAACGGCGTGATGGTTAGTTAGTTAGTTAGGTTTAGCTTTTTTTTTAATCACATCACAAATATAACCTTATTCTGAGTATTTTTTTTTTCAAAATATTTTTAAATGTTGAATATCCTCAACAAATACTTTGAAGTTTTTTTTTAAATTGCTGAGAATTGAAATTTTAAAAAAATACCAGAAAAGGATTGTGATTATTTTTCTCCAACTTTTAAAATCATTTTCATATTTTTGATATTTCGTAAAACATATGTAGGGCGGACAAAAAGTAATATTTCTGATTCCATTCTGATAAATACTAACTGAGCCTATGTAAATTTCTGATTCCATTCTGATAAATACTAACTGAGCCTATGTAAATTTCTGATTCCATTCTGATAAATTCTAACTGAGCCTATGTAAATTTCTGATTCCATTCTGATAAATACTAACTGAGCCTATGTAAATTTCTGATTCCATTCTGATAAATTCTAACTGAGCCTATGTAAATTTCTGATTCCATTCTGATAAATACTAACTGAGCCTATGTAAATTTCTGATTCCATTCTGATAAATACTAACTGAGCCTATGTAAATTTAGAAAAGTATGTAATGAATATTTTTCTCTTTAAAAACATTATGTTAATCGTAGTACATTATCTTTATTTAGATTTAATAGATAAAGCTCCTCCGACCTCCTATTCCCCTCTTAAACCTACATAAACCGCTATCCTTAGTATTTAAACAAATATATTTTTAAGTGAATACCCAGTTGGAGAATGTTATGAGGTTGTAGGTAGTGGGGAAGGGAAGGAGATGGGAAAGAGGAGGGTTGGGAAGTATCTGGCTATTCATTGTATACTAAGCTGTTTATACTGACAGAATACATCATTCATATAAATTCAAATATAAAAGTTGATTTCGACAGGTTGAGCGGGCGCCCAACCGTGCGAACACAGCAGCCATTCATAAAGTAAACGAAGTATAATATAAATATTGTTTTGTGTTGGACGGCTTTATTTAAAAACTTAAGCAAAAATTGACTCAAGACTAACCTTTTTAGTGGAGGAAAGGCATTAGTGGACATTACATATACACGCTTCGGACTTTAGATCTCACCACACTTAGTTCCAATACGGCCGCCGAAACATACGTATAAAGACAGCGACTGCAGTCCGAACGCCCAAATCTCTCGTCAGTTCCCGACACGTAGGTTTTTTTTTCACGTAAGCGTTTGAGCGCGCGCCGCGTATTTGCTTTTTTTAATGGCTTTTCAAGCGAAACATTGCAAGTAAACTAATTAAATTTGCACCGTTCATACGTAAGTATTTTATACTTTTCTGGGTAATTACGATATTACGTTATTATTATAATTGATATGTGGCCATATCGATGTCTTTTTAATGATATCTATGGTCAAAACTGTAGCAAAACTATTAAACCTCTTTTTCTCAGATGTCTGAGAAATACCTTTATACCTACACTTCCGCGCGAAGGTCAGTCGATTAACACATCGGCCCGCCCGCGGAAGTGTGTTGATTTTTTTAATCCAAATTAGCGGAACGTTTGATAATGTGACGTATCAGCGGGCGCTTTGGAATGCAGATCTCGGAGCGCGGTCGAAAGCTTAACTTTGGGAGATGCTATTACGTATCTCATTTCATTTTACTGAATATTTTACGAAAACCCCTTTCCCCTTGTTAATAATAACAGTAGGATGTTCGGCGTAGTTTTATTTCAACGTAGTAACTTTTAGCTGTGCAATGAAAAATAAAATTCTTTCAATATTTCATTTCCCTATTTTTCCGACTTACATTTTGATCTTGGCAATAGCGGTCAGTTTCTAAGTATCACTAAGAGTGGTATTATTTAATCATTAATGATGATATTAAGAAATCATAAATGAAATAAATGAAATATATGGAACTGAAAAAAAAAACAGAATAAAACGGTAACGGTCGCATCTGTGACTCGAACCCAGTACTTCTGAGTCTATCCGGGACCAGCGCTCTACCAAGTAAGGTAATGCCACCTTATTGCTTTCATTTGAGATTTGTTAATAGTATTTGCATTACAATGAGGTTTAGAAAATTCAATAAGTTATTCCAATAAAATTAAATAGTATTTACCTTTGTAAGCGCTATGCCACAATTGTTACAGTTTTTAATGTTTAGTTTAACTTTCTAACATTTAAACTCAGCATCTGTGTCGATTCTTGGAACTCTAGTAGTTTTGCAGTCGGTGTTTTCCTCTTCGCCAGAGATGAGCCGGCTTAAAAACTAATTTAAAAAAAGATCTAATGCCCCATAAAAAGCGGATCTCCAAACAGAAGTGAACATAAGACGTAATAAAACAGAAATTATAACACATAAAAACTTCAATTTAATTTCAATATCGCCCCCCCTCGTAATACTTTAAACCTTATATCCGCCGACGCGACGCCCAATCGACGCCTGGGTCGGGAGATAAAGCTATAATATCCTCCCTTCAGGTCTGCTTTAACTGAATAGGTATATATTACATTCAATAACCTCAGAAATATTTCCAGAAATGCTGGCTTGGCAAAGTAAATGTCTGTAGTACATAGAACATTTGCATTCATTTCATTGTCGAAATATCAACTTTCTTTGCCTATTTGAAGATGTTCATTACGACTTTTTGAATTCTAGAAGTGTTATTTTAGCATCTAAAGGCGGTTAACTTTGTTTAGAGCCTTTTAAACAATTCGTGGATAGAGTATTAAAGAAATTTTAAAGAAACGCAAGATTTAATTATAAGTGCCAAAATACATTAATATTGTACAATTTTATTAGGAAAAAAAAATTGAAACTTATAAACCTCATCGTAATATTAAATCACTATAATTAATATTAACAAATCTAAAATGATTTCAGAAACAGAAAAAGATACGGGAAATAAAAGGTATTAAATAATATGAAAATCGTATAGGCATATTCAGGTAGAACCTTGTAATCGTGCGAAAAACAACTGCCAAAATATGGGAATTAATTGAAAAATATATTAGTAATTCACAAATTGAAGTACGATATCAGTCAAAAAGATAAAATAATTAGATGTCGTTTACTTAGTGGTCAGAGAGATTCTGGATTTGATTCTCAGATGCGACTGGTTCATTTTTTTTCTTTGTCTTTTTCCGCTTCGTAGTTCATTTGAAATTTGTTAATATTATCTTAAATAAATTAATATTATCAATCGTACTGAAAAATATTTAATGATAATAGTAATTTTGGATAGGATAATATTAAAACTGAATTAATATTTTGATATTGTCCCGATAAAGGAAGGGTGCTTTCGAAACTGGTCGATCAATATATTAAATTAAATATCTTTACTAGAGTTAAAACTATGTTACAAAACTTAAATATGATGACAACTAAACAACATATAATATATAATACATTAACAATGATGTACAAGCTTAAAAATAACATGCTCCCTAAATATTTGCAAACTAATATTATGTATCATGAAAATATTCACAATTATCCTACGAGGAGTTGCCGAGACTTCAGGCTTCCCAAAACAAAACTTACGTGTACACAGAACAGCGTGTTTTATAAAGGGCAAAAACTTTATAATAACCTACCAAATTCCATAAAGGAAGCCTCAAGTCTTGGCACTTTCCGTAAAACATGTGCTATATACATAAAGAAAAATTTATGACTTGTATTTCTATTTGTATTAACTGTATTTCTTAAACCCTATTTTTTTTTTTTGAAATGGGGTAACTGTATTTCTTTTTTATTATTAACTGTATTCTTTCCGTTATAATTTTATGACTCTAATTATTTTATTATGTATCTTATATGTTTTTTATTACTAGTTGTATGAAAATTTGCTTACATCTAAATAAAGCTACAAAAACAAACAAACAAACAAATCAAAATGGTTAACGAATTTTTGTGTTTTATTATAATTTTGGCATACCACAATTAAACCCGTTTTACGAATAGATAATAATAAAAATATATCATTCAGGGCTAATATCTCCTTTGAGGATAACCTGTAGAGGGAATTTTAGGAAAAGGAACCAGTGTACCTAGGTCTTGAAGATAGTAATGACGTAAGAATTAAAAACATAAAATAAAACGGAGAACCATTCCATCAGTCAAAAAACTAGTTTTTCTCTTCCTGGATTCGAGTAGCGTACGACGCATGACCTAGACAAGTACGAGCAAGTATCAAGCAGTAGTTGAACTTGTAGCGTTATGGTAAGTTAAAATTCTCGAGACTCTTTTATCTAAGGTTAGGTGGGGTAACATTATTTTTATTTTTTTATTGTCATCGTGTTTCCAAAGGAAAGGTTTTGTAATGAAATAATTATATGTTTCATATACAAATATATTTAAACTTCATACTAACTTCTGCAAATATCCGAAATGTAAACATCAATATTAACTTGAAACATGCTTTTATTGTTCGGTGATGGTTACGATGTTCATGAGCCGCACATTATTAGGTCAAGGATTCAATCCGTATTCAATCCACTTGTTCGGTGATGGAAAAGAAAGCCCATGCATCGCTCTTCCTCCAACCTGTTCGCCAGCGTAGTCCGCCATTGCCGTGGTATTTGTTACTGTTTTTGCAAATTGCTTTTTTTTTATTTTTTATATGAATACCGCACAAGAATCCCAACTGCTCCCAACCGTCTGGAGCCAGTGAGACTATAGCATTCCCAATTAGGGAATGTTGTGAGGCTGTATACCTGGGAATTAGGGAATATACCTGGCTATTCAGATCTGGTCACCAAACACGGTTAAAAGCCATTTCAAGCATCGTTTCAATTCTGAATGGTGGTCTTTCACCAGGGCGATACTGAGAGTATCTTCCACTCTGGAACGTGCGCAAATACACTATATATTATTTTTAAATGAATTAATTGTGAAACAACACAAATTAATTAAATAAAATTTTCTTGCACACGCCGGGATTTGAACCCGCGACCTTCGGATTCGTAGTCGAGAGCTTTACCCCTCGACCATTGGAGACCGGCTTGCTCAGCTTCGCTCTTCTCGCGATCCTGGATATGTTATATAGCCATTTATTTTTGTTCAAACTCTTTATTTTTTTGGTATTTTTTTCTTATCGGGAATTAACAGTGTTAATCTAAAGTGACCTGGCAGGTAAGTATGGTACATAATACAAATATCTAACATGTATAATTGAACGCGGCATAACGTTTATTGGTTAAATGCATTGTATATATAGATTTGTATTATTGATTGATGAAGTGGAGGATTCAAGCGGTTACCCATTATAGTTGGTAATAACATGGATCAAAGGATTTTTTTTGTATAGAGCCCTTGAGGTGATTTTATGTACATAAACGGCGCTATAAAAATTCATTCAAATGTTATTATTATTATTATACATACCCAGGTTAGAACGCTCCCTAATATCAACATTAAAAACTGATATTGTTTGCTGGTGCAATGATGGAGGACTACGCTAGTGGAGAATTTAACATATTTTTAATCAATGAGTATAACATTAACAACTCTCAAAATGAAACATGAAACCGAAAAGATACAGAAAAACCTCATGGTCTATCCGGAACCTTGTGCTCTAATCCACTAAGCTATAGCCATCCCAATCCCTTCCGTCATTTTTATCTGTATCATACTTCGATTTCTAAGAACTGTAAATCAATTAATTCCCATATATTTTTGGATGCTATTATGACGACAAGATTCTACCCGAATTTTTTTGTAAAATTTAGATAGCGTCTCGGATATACCTATCCGATTTTTATTTACATGGGACATCTGTTGACTTTTTTTACAAGTCGATAAACGTTGCGAACCCGACGCTTTGAACCACTCGGCCGCACACCGGTCTTATGACATTATTGCAACTAATGCCTTGCTCTGTCGAAGATTAACGACTACTATTCGATTACAAACTAACTTTAAAACATTGAAGCTTTGTTATTAGTATAAATTATGTACATATACATTATTGATTCGAGGTTTAACTCTGGCATTATTTTAATGGATAATAATAATTCAGTTCGCAGTATAAAGCTTTCTGTCAAAAATAATCGCAGATAAATTGTGTGACACCTTTACCTTCAGGTGGGGAATTACTGGTTTAACAAATTGACATTTATTTCTCAAATATTTCAATTCCTTGAACCCCTCTTTCGAAAAATTATTTTTGCGATAAAAATAAACCTCTCATAATTTCTTCACAAAAATAGGATTTTCGGAGCGTTTTTTTGGAAAATCGACGTGAAATAATTCGTATTTTATCCGAACTAAATGATTTATAACGCTGTAAAAATGAAAAGAATTTATCTTTCCTTGATTAAAAGTGTGGCAAAGGGGAGGAATGAGGAATGAAAATTGGCAGGGAACCAATGGAAATCTCTATGAAATAATGCTCAATGGGAAATACTAATATAACTGCTTCCGGCATTGATTTCAAAGTTTTTTCTTTGAGAACAGAACGCCATTATACCATCACTTAAAGCTGTCGATATCGAACGCTTATACCAGTTTGTGTATTCCAAGTCTTAAAGTTGGTACCCAACACAGTACATACTCCAAACTTAGTACGTTCTACCGTTCTTGAAGTTGCTTTTCTTGTCATAAGGGATTAGTTAAGTTTTCCGTAAACAATTCCTCAAATGAAAATAATGATTCCTCGTATTCCTCTCCTGTTTTTCCACAAATAACACTAATGAGGATTTCGAGATTGGAATTGAACATAAGACGTATTTTTTAGTTTTATGTCACGTTTACATGGTGAAATTAACTTCTGTTTAGAGGGGTGGGGGTGCGTAGCTTCAAATGTGTCCAGATCAGTCACTCTGCTATGTAAAAGGTCAATCATATGCGTTAATAGTTGATTATCTAGGAGATCGTAAAATTAGTTTTGTGCAAATCTAGAATCGATGAAAACTTTACGGCAATTGAAACTTCCCCAATAATATAAAGTAAAAATGTTTACTCATCGATTGGTCTTCCGGCGATTCTTGGGTCGATTCTGTATTATCACCACTGAATTTATTAATAAATTTCTCCGTTCTGTGAAACATTATAAAGTGAATTCGATATTAGGCGGGCGGGTTAGCGGATGGCGGGTGGTACGGTGACTCGACAACTACAATGATTCTGATCCTGGGACAAAATTGCCCATAATGTCAAATCACTTATCATGTGTTGTAGGTAGCCCATTGTGCACTTCCCAAATGGGCACGCATTGCCGACTACTGTTCTCCCCGTCTCCTCAATCTAGCGGCACGCTCCCGGCCATCTGGAATCCCTCTATATCCCTAGGGTCATCAGGTGTTTCTCACCCCACCTCTCAGATGGGATACTCTGGGTGACTGGTGCAATGCTTTACTGGGAAGAGTGTCGGAAGCAGGAAATCGCTTTGCACTGCTT
Source organism: Halesus radiatus (assembly GCA_022606495.2). Lineage (NCBI taxonomy): Eukaryota > Metazoa > Arthropoda > Insecta > Trichoptera > Limnephilidae > Halesus > Halesus radiatus. Next base: position 63,586 of record JAHDVE020005758.1, on the reverse strand, counting down.
CGTGGCTATGGTCTGTTCTGGATATAATGTGTTCTTATGTTTCTTGTTTATTTATAGGTTTGTTGGTACACTCCCGCAATCCATCTTGAATTACTCCGGTTATCGACAGAAGGAGCCACTAAGAGCTATATTTTGTCGTCGTCTGTACTAACCAATTTGATATGTATTTGTAACTAACCTCCTTCTATGCGAAAGCTGTGCAGGGACACTTGATGGTTTAGAGTCATTTAAAAATTAAAGATTCTTTTTTTTTTTCTTTTTAATATAATATTTATTTGAAACACCCATTATTTTACAGAAATATTTAAGAAGGCTTTGACTGTCCAACTAGGAACAAATCCCGTTTTAGGACAATTAAATTGATAAGTTTAGTTCATATTAATATACATATACATGAGATAATACGAGTATAAAAGAATCCATAAAGTAAATTTAAGAAAAAAAAAATTGTGGTTTTTTTGTTTTTTTTTTTTTTAAAGTATGTTGGATTTATTTTTATTTTATTTATTATACTGTATTGTGGAGTAATAATCAATTACATATGAGATATAAAAGTTTAAAGTACGATATGCATTTTTTTTTAAATTTAGTGTAGAGTATTAATGAATTACGTATGAGATGTAAAAGTTTAAGTATAAGCGCCTTTGAGGTGATTTTTCACAAAAACGGCGCTATACAAATCATCCAATTATTATTATTATTATTATAGAAGTATAAAAGTTTAAGGTATGATATTCATTTTATAAATTTACTGTAGGGAAGGATGTAAAATTTGAAAGTAAAAAGAATAAAAGTTTAAAGGATAAAAAACTAAAGTATGATATACATTTTTAAAATTAGCGTAGATTAATAATGAATTACAAATGAGATGTAAAAGTTTAAAATATAAAGTATAAATGTTTAAAGAATATAAGTTAAAGGTATTATATGCATTCTTTAATTTACTGTAGAGAAATAATGAATTACATATGAGATGTAATATATTGTATACAAACGGGAAGTGGCCGACCAGGGGCTGCTCTGCGACCTGCTGTGGTCCGACCCCAACAAGGATACCGCCAGGTGGGGCGAGAACGAGCGTCACTTTCACCTTCGTCATTGAGATAGTGGCCAAGTTCCTCAACAAGCACGACTTTGACCTGATCTGTCGGGTGCATCAGGTGGTAGAGGACGGGTATGAGTTCTTTGCCAAGAAGCAACTGGTCACCCACTACTCGGCGCCCAACTACTGCGGGGAATTCAATAATGCAGGAGCAATGATGTCAGTGGACGACATGCTGAAGTGCTCCTTCCAGATCCTGAAGCCGGCCGACAAGTACCATCCTCCCCCGCCGCTCCCCCCTTTTAAGAGTATTCTGTGTTATTTATCCTAAAAAATATGGATAATAATTCATTCTTAGCTTAAATACATTCTTGAATATAATGGAAACAATCACTCTATTATTTGTATTAATGTCTTGCAATACATCGTAAGGAATAAATACATTTAGTTTTTTTTTTTTCAATTTAACATTAAATTTAGTTTTGATAATTTAACTGCATCTCTTTATATGATCTATAAATAATGTGTTATTTTAATGTGTAATGATAGCCTGTCCAAAAAAAGAAAATAAATGTAAAAAAAAATAAAAAATCGTAGAATAGACGTAATATAAGAATAGGAAGTAATATTTGTACAGCGCCCCTGAGGTGATTTTTCACAAAAACGGAGCTATAAAAATAATCTGATTATTGTTATTATTATGTAATTCATTCGTTTAATTAAAAAAATTAGAGTCCTTGACGTGCATCCTGAAGTTACTTTTACCGGGATGAGAAAGTGGTGGGTAACCTCAACTGTTGTAGGTAGCAATAATATTCGGAGATCGCTAATTTGATAATTACCGCCATCTATATTGGATTTCCAAACTAAATCAGAGATCTCCATACTCACATTAAAGGTTTGGCGGGTTCGTGGATTTTTCAGCACGAAATTTGAATAGCGTGCCGTTTTAAAGTGTGGTAAAATTGTAATACAAGTTCGTCTTATTACATTACCTTTTTATGGGAGTTTACCGCACAAAATCACTTTAGAGAAAACCGCCACTGATAAAAGGCTTAAAATAATAATAATATAACATTAAAAATGTATTGTTTTTAATATGAGTAGGCACAGAATTATGGATAGCCAAATTATAACTTACAAACCAACATATTATAGATGTGAAAACCTCAGAGAATTCAGAATTTTAATTGTTTTCTAACTAAATCGAAATTTTACCGATAATAAATCATTACCCGCCCAAATTTTAAAGGAGTGGGATTAAATAAAAACATATAAATAAATCGTCACAATGTGGATTAACCACAGTTTGAAAATGGCCTTAAACGCCGAAACAGCTATCGCAATAATAAAAACTAAAAATACTTGCTGAACTTAATAATAACATAATTAAATTTTGATTTACATTAAATTTTTAAAAAAATGTTGCTTGGTCGCTAATATTTGGTGAAGTGATACGATGAAATTCCTTTAGATCTACGGAAAAAAGGAATAATTATCTAAAAGAATAACATAAGATTTATAGGCCAGGTTTCTTTCTGTTCTCTCCCTTTTTAATATCCGATTGAATTTCCAATGAGATAAAGCTCCAGATGTCCCATCGTAACGTAAAAAGTAAAGCTCTTGAAAAACTCATTTCAACTAAAGCAAGATCCACACTTCACAACGGAAATTATAAAAGCAGTAAAGAGGAACAGACGAATGAAATGCAGTATTTTTCAAAGCACAATACGGGCATTTTTCTCTCTGTAGGTGCTTAAGAGTTCACTAAAAACTTTTTTTTTTTTTAATATACCATTTTGACATTCCTAATGTCAGGTTTGTAGGCTCTTGTTGAGTTTAAGGTTTTAGAGTAATGATGAATCATGTGTAAAACTTTTATAATATTAAATTTATAAACTATGTAGATACCTACTTATTCAGTTTTTTTTGGAAGACAAAAATTTTCGTTTTAATTCTAAGCTTAAAATTTATTTATTATTTTAATGTGAGTACCGCACAAGAGTCCCAACTGCTTTCAACCGTCTGGAGCCATTGAAACTCTGGGATCCCCAATCGGGGTATGTTGTGAGGCTGAATATGGCGGGGTGGGGAAGGAGCTGGGTAGGAAGAAGGTGGGGAAGTACCAGACCATTCTGATCTGGTCACCAAATACGGCAAAAGCCATTTCTAGCAACTTTTCAAATCTGGATGGTGGTCTTTTACCAGGGCGATACTGAGAGTATCTTCCACTCTGGAACGTGCGTAAATATACTTATGATTATTTATGAAACAACACACAATTAATTAAATAAACATTACTTAGTAATATAAACTTATAAATTTCTTTTGAACCACTTCAACTCAATATTATAATCTCGACCAGTTTCGGAAGTACCCTTCCCTCGTCAGGAATATATTAAAACATTTCGTCATAATAATGTATTGTATTGAAGTGGCTCAAAACAAATTTATACATTTACGTTATAATTGCTTTTTTACGAATATGTAATATAAAGAGCTTTAAAAATTGTATTTCACAGATGTTTGAATAGAGGAGGGGTTAAATTGGGAAACTGTATTTAAGACTTTAGACGACATCTATTAATGAGATTAGAAACTAGGCTGATTAATATTACTGCTAAGAGGGTTGGTTTGAAACCATGCTATTTTTTACCGGAGTTTTGGAAGGTTTATAATTGGAAAATACAAATAAATTTCTCAAATGGACATATAATTAAGAACACCCACACAACGATGAATAAATCCAACTCGGGAGATACGCACTTGTGACAAGTTATTTTTTCTTTCTGTAACAAACAATAAGTTAATAATAAACCCGAACAAAAAAATCAGCTTTTCCTTTCAGTTAAATGAGAATTCAAATTTCAAATCTACCGCGCGGTGGCGCTTTCAATTGCCTTCAAAACATTCCATTTTCAAACCACCCTGTGCACTTCCGGTCTCTGCCAAAAACACACAATTTACGCGCGAAAACATCAAAGGGAAATTTCCCATCATTTCATTTTACATCTTTTTGATTATTTTCCACGATGGAACATTCAATCCTAAAAGAAAATCCAGTGCTTTCCCCTACATAATATGGGAAGTAAATGAAATATCGACAGGTTGTCGAAAAACAAGTGGGTTGGACGCTCGGCTAGCAGTCGAGCGGATCGAGTTAAATCTCGCAGCTTGTGCTGACTTATTCCGTTAGAACTAGTTACACAAATTATTTAATTAAGTGGCTTTTTATGCAATATAGTTGTGATTAATTATTATTACTTGGAGCAAGTCGATGAGTTCGCATATTTGGGAAATATGTTTACGAGAGATGGAAAGACTGATGGGGATATTGAAAGAAGGGTGAATGCAGGAAACTTCATTAACAGAGGACTGAACGCGGTTGGCGTTAACAAAAACATGTCCAAAGAAGCGACTCTAGTTCACAATGGAGTGCTGATTCCAACCCTAAAGTATGACAGTGAGGCATGGAACTTGTAGAAGAGGGTTGTAAGTAGACTGAATGCTGTAAAAATGCGATCTCTGAGGCGAATACGTTGTAAAACCATCTATGATCGTGTGAAAAAATGTTGAGATTCGAATTAACGCAAGGCTGATGTAAGCGTAATGAGTAAGATTAAGAAAAGGACACTTAAATCGTATGAGCATGTAGAGCGAATGAACGAAGAATTGAGTGTAAGGAAAATATTTGACGCGAATGTGAATGGAAGAAGCTCATGTTATTAATATACATTAATAATATACATTAGCTGGGTTTGCACCATCCATCCAGTACTGCTGGATTAAAAACTTAATAAGTTTACATAGTTTCTGTTATTTTAACTATTGACATAACACAAGTACCTGTTGGATTTACTTGATCGCGCCATTTCTTCCTGGCATCTTCATGTTATGTACTTATGTAGCAACATTACAGTAGTAATTTTATTTGTAAATCCTTAATTGAATCAAATTAAGTTTTCATAAAACTGACTTCTTTCAGTTGGCAATTTTAAACTTTCCAATTCAAACATTTCAGGCATTTCAACTTTTATTTTTAATCACTTAATTTTCTGAGAAATTGAGGTAAAAAATCGGCGACAACAAAAGAACGGCCGAGAAACGTGCGATTAAAAATGTTACCCACACAAATAAATAAGAGATTCAATTTTCGAAATGTTAATCGAGTTCGAATTTTAAATTCAAAACCGCGATTAAATTACAAAACGCGTGACAAAAATTTTAAAGGCAAAATGTTTTTGAGCTTTTCGTGCGGGATTTTTGAGGCGAAATAAATTTAATTCGGGAGCTTTGGTATTAAAAAAAGTTTTACGGTGATTTTCGTACAAAGGTTTTTGTAAATGAAATATCTAGTCGCATCACGCCACGAAGGAAGGGTTGTAAGTGATTTGATTGTAGGCGTACTGCTGATAGCCCCATTGTAACCTCTCCCTATTTTACGTAAAAGGCGTATATAACAGAAAGAGTAGGTTACAATGGAGCTCTCAGTGGTAGGACCGTATCTGGGATTTATTTTCCCCAAGCTGTCGTTGATAGACCATTCATTTACTTTGATTATGACTTTCATGTTGAATTTAAAAAAAAGTTTTATATTTCATTTTAATTTGAATTCTATTTTCAGTCCCCGGGGCGCTATTGTTCATCTATCTGTAAACAGCTGTAAGTACAAGGTTACAGGGAGGCGATTAAATTGCTAGTTAATTCGTACGTTGACACGTCTAGATTACTGCAACAGAATATATGTAAGTCTCCTCAAGTACCGAATTCATAAATTACAATCCGTTTTCAACGCTACAGCAAGGCTTATCACCGGCATATCCAAATATTTCCACATTTCAAAGCATGTCAAAAAGCTCCACTGGCTCAAATTTCCTGAAAGAATCCAGTTCAAGCTCTGGTGGATGGTATTTGAGTGACTTAACGGAATGGCTCCGACTTACTTATCAGAACTGTGCATTCCTGAAAATACCAATTCACGGCAGTCCACCCTTAGGTCAGCAGCGTCATCAGCTATCGGGAGGTTGAAGGAACCAAAAAACAAATCTGATACTTAATTCGGTAATCTCGCTTACGGAGTATCGGGACCTAAAGCCTCTAATGAACTGCCGCATGACTATGATCAAAGACCCGACAGAATTCAGAGCCAAACTTAAAACTCATCTTTTCAGACAGTCATATGCATAAATTGAAGAAATGCACATGTAAATTGCTTAGCTAGGTTAGCCGGTACTTGCCGGTAGTACCCACCTTATAGAAGTCACTTATAGAATAAGTTTAATCTTCCAACCTACCCGCAACAATGTAAATAACTAAATGTGTAAAAAAAAACATAAACAACTGTTAGAAACTTCTTAAGCTTTTAAGGCCACTTTACAAATATTCTCCAGTCCTAAAAATTATAAATATTTCAAATAAATACCAACTTTTCTTGTGCCACCAATCTTCTAATAAATGTAATATCAATAAAAAAGGAGGATAAAATAGCAACTGTAAAAATCACTCCTTCTCTGAGCTTAAATTTCCTAATAAAACTGTACTCATTTGAAGCGACCTGCCAGGTAAGTATGTTTTTCTGTATAGAGAATTTTAACCGGGAAATTTTGCCCACTAGACAATTAAAATAAGGGGAACACTACTAAGCAGGAATAGGGATATGTATAGGTATATGGGGTAGGGGTAGGGGTAGGGGTAGGGGTAGGGGTAAAGGTAGGGGTAGGGGTAGGGGAAAAGGTATGGGCTAGGAGTAGAGGTAGAGATAGGGGTAGGGGTAGGGGTATGGTTAGGGGTAAGACATCACAATCTCAAAACTTTCCTCCAAATCACACGAACCCCGGGCAACGCCAGGTACTTCAGCTAGTACTTTATATTAATGAGATAGTAAAAATATTGCATTAAGTTCAAAATACGAATATTTACCGACAACACACTGATATAAATAATTGAAGAGAGTTACGAGGAATTAATCAATATTTTTAGTGATGAATTGGATAATGTATCAAGACGGCTAAATATAAATTTAATGAAAAAGACAAAACGTATCATAATTGGACATAAGAAAACATTCTGTGAAAGCAAAAATAAAATTGGTGAAGAATTTATCGGAAATGTAAATGACGTGAAATTCTTAGGAGTTATATTAGATACTAAACTAGCCTTTAACAAGCACGCTGAGTATACGAGGTGTGTTCAAAAGAAAAGGTGAATTTTGAATTTTCACGGGCTGTGTACATTCGATTATCGATTTTTTTTGTTATGTTGGTACACATATGTTTATCATATGTTAGCATTATCAGCCATTTTGGATCAGTGGTTTGTTTTTGACAACTGGAAAGGTTAGTCACGTTTTGTTTTTTCTTCGATTTTTTACTAAAAAAAAATTGTAAAAAATCGAAAAACATCGATTTTTTTGATTTTTTGAAGAAATGCTGATAAGGACAAAGAAAACAAAGCAAATCTAAAATTTCACTTTAATCGGACTGATGATGCCCCAGAAAACGGCTATCAAGTTCCGACCAAAACTAGGAAATTCCTCCATAGGATTAACAATTATTAACAATTTTTTTCTAAAAAGAATATTTTTTTTTTTAAGAAATGCTGTTGAGGACATAGAAAATAAAGCGAATCTAAAATTTCACTTCAATCGATCTGATGATGCCTCAGAAAACGAACCTAAATAAAAAATCGAAGAACACCCAAAAACGTGACCAACCTTTTCAGTTGTCAAAAACAAACCACTTATCCAAAATAGCTGATAATGCTAACATATGATAAATATATGTGTACCAACATAACAAAAAAAAATCGATAATCGAATCTACACAGCCCGCGAAAATTCGAAATTTACCTTTTCATTTGAACGCACCTCGTATATACAAAAGAAAATTAAGAAGAATGTTTCTTTTTTGGGAAACATTCGTCCATAAATTTACAGAAAAAAACTACAATCACATTAAACAACTCCGTTTTTGCTCCACCTTTTAACTACTGCTTGACGATCCATTTCTTTGTGTACAAAATAAGTTCCAAATTCACCGAAATAGAAATGTGAGAATAATACTTAGACGAAATAGATTTTCAAAAGTAACTCATATGTTGGAGCTAATTGGCTAACAGTGAAACAGATGCTGACATAGAATACTTTTTTTTAATAAATGTAAAATTACTTTATGGTGTCATTATTAATAGGCAAAATTAATAAGAAATATTATGTTTAATTAGAAATAAGAGTAAATTGCCAATTAAATAATATGAATAACAAAATAATTTTTAAATCAGCTTTCTCCTAAATTTATTTTCATATTGATACCTTCATTTGGAATATTATTAATAAAATTGTAATAAAAACTATTACTATTTTTTTTTCTGCGTTGTTTTTTTTTATTTTATTTTTAATAAAAAGAAAAAATGTATGTATATTTTTAATTTCTTACATAAATTTATTATTTGATATTTTCAATTATTTTTACATTTTCATTAATTACTTACCTACTTTCATCACTCATTATTTTTTTTTCTGTTTGTAATTTGTCTATTCTTACTTTATTATTTTATTTATTTATTTTATTATTTGTCTATTCTTGTCATTATTTCTCTGTATACTGTGTATCCTGATGTGGGAAGCATTTCTTCCAAAACCTGTTGTAATTTGTGTATTAAATAGTGGTTCACACAAAATATTTCCTATTAAATTTAAAAATAAATTTATACATTAAATAGTAAACAGCATATTACCAGAATATTATGCAGACAAAATTATTAATTTAATTTATTATTTAATTTAATTTATTAATGCCCCGATGGGCTTTTACATATTTGAACATTTAAATGATTTTGTGTACAGAAAGAAAAAAAAAGGCTTTAAGTTAACAAAAAAGATACATATATACGACAAGGGCATTCAGAGATATAACACAAGGACGTGCAATGACATCGAACAACACAAGAACGAGATCAATAATAGTTTATTCTGCAAAGTTGAAATATTGTAATGCGCTGTCAGAAACCATCAATATTACAAGACTTAATAAGTTCAAAACAGATCGTAAGAATAACAATAAGTTAAAGAAGATAAAATTCAACTTCGAGCAGGAGGGTCTGAGGAAAATAACCCGTCACCGAACCACTTGGGGTGACCTATGGCAGTGGTGTATGTTATCCAATGAATGGTTCTCGGGGCGGTGGTACCCATGCTCGTCTTCAAATTTGTGATAATTAATAATATGTAATAATTTGTTTTTTAACTTAAATGTATAAATAACTAAAATACAATAAATATGTATTTTTTACAGAGTTTAATTTATTTCAACAGTAGTAGTTTTCTATGTGTCTGTTGATATATCAAAATTACCTTTGACTATATACATCAGCAGTTTGATCACTGGGTGATGTTTTTCCAGGTACAATAGATGTGTTGTATCCGAAACCACCTACTAGAGATTATACAACTTTGAATACATCAAACGAAATATTAGTTGATTTATTTGGTTGACTGTAATAAAGGGTAGATGAACCTGCTCCTACGATAGTAGATTTGTTTATAGTTAAACGAGAGCACAAAACTTAACTGTCATATTACAGGGTTGCCAGTCAAAAATAGTACATAGTGTTGGTTAGGGAAAGTAGGGACTGGATAAGTAGCAATTAAGATAGAAACCAACCACATTATCATTTCAGAACCTAATAAGACGCTTATTAAAAATTAAGGTGGAAAAATATATCCTCATGACGAGTCATGCGCAGAGCGATAATTCATGATTATTTAAAATATATACGTGATGTGAGTACTACACGTTTTCGGGCTAAAAAGAGTGGCAAAGGGAAGGATATATGGAAGAGGAACGTGAGAAAGTTCCTGCCTATGCAGATCTGATCACCAACCACTACTGAAGCCATTTCAAGAAACGCTTCATTAATGAATGTCGGCCAATACACTTTTGTTGAATTGTTGATATATGGTAGTGAGGCATAGAAGGAAATATGATAGTAGAGTAAATGCTGTAGAAATGCGATCTCTCGGGCGTATACGTGGCAAAACTTAGTTTGACCTTGTTAAAAATGGGGAGATCCGGAAAGAATTCAAGTCTGACGTAAGCGTAATGGTAACGATTAAGAAAGGGACGCTTTAGCAGCTGGCCGAATTCTGGAGAAGTGATCAGTGAGGTGAAATAAGTACTAAGGATCCACGAACAAGGTAGGCATAATTAAATTTCCGTGGCATCCTCCCGTTTCTATTCAGTGCTTCCTTCACCCCTTTTTACTCATCTGGTTCTCCAGAATAACTTCGCCGCCAGTCCAGAATTTGAAATTCATTTGGAGCTATCGAAACAGGAGTATATAACGCGGAACGTAATGGTAGAAGAAGTCGGGGATGTCCGAGAAAGACATGGAACGATCAACCCACCCCAGCGGAGAAACGATTTGATGGTTAATTAATTAGTTTGTTTGGATTTGTTCAAATAAATTCTTTCCATTCGTTTTTTTAAATTTTAATTAAAATTACTTAATTACAGTTTTATAAACGAACTTGAAAATTTTTATCACGTAACGAATCGTTTTGTTAACGGACCGTTATTCGTCCGTTTTTCATCTTGAATAATTGTCATTCACTCTTCATCACTTTCATTGCTCGATGAAGAATTCATTTCACAAATACAAATTATATTTGGTCTTTTTAATTAAAATAGTGCACGGTTTCAAATAAGCGATCGTCAGGCAACAACCAACAGCTGTTAAACGTCCGGTAATCTAACGAACGTTTGTAAAATGGCGTAATCGGTCGGTAAACCAAATATTAGTTAAAAGTGGTATCAAGCGTTACGAATAGATGGTCATAAAACCGGTCATCAGTAGATTTGAACAATCTTCTTTCGAAATGTTTATTTTTATTCAACAATTGAAAACTGCAATGTTTTAAAAAAGTGAAGATTTCATAGATCAGTGGCTTACTGTGGAAATGACTACCCCAAAAATTCATCACAGAAAAGTCTGTACAAATTTCATGATGCTGAAGCATACTGTTCAAGAGTTTTTGCTAAGACTGCCATTTTCATTCGATTTTAAAATGCTTCAATTTCACAGTGCTCAGTTTATTCTCTTTTAGAATCTTTTTATCTTACGAATTATTTCTATCATTTATTATACTCGTCTGATTTAATAAAATTAAAATCTCTATTTTTTGGAATAACTTATTTGAAGCTTATAAACCTCACTTTAATATTAATTAATCACGATTAAAATATATTTTAATGAAGTTTATAAGTTTTCCCGTAAGTTGAATATTCAATCTAGACTTAGAGAAAAGTCAATAGATCCCTCCCTCGTCTATTCACACAAGGATAGCTTTTTATGTGGGTACATATTTATATACCACCTAAATTACCTAATAAAATATGGGGAAACACACACATTACAAATCTGAATGAATTACAAATAATAGAGAATAAAGTTATAAAAAATCTTTTTAATTATAAACCAGACACCCCTACAAAAAAGCTATACCAAGAAACGAAGTTGCTGAATGAAATCAGAAAACTGTACGAATATAATATATGCCTATTAATCTACAAAATACAAAATGGACTTATACACACGAACACAGCATTTATAAAAAAACATCACAAAAATACGAACACTACACAAGACAACATAATAAATTGTACACGAATACAGAAAATACTGAAAAGTGGTAAAAGAAACATAGACCATGAGGGTGTATATATACAATCTCCTCCCCGATAGCCTGAAAATGGAGAATCGAATAAGAACATTAAAAAAAAAAAAACTGTTCAATCTCAAAATAAGTGACCAAAATAACAATGTGTAATAGGAATAATTTGTAAGGTATATAAATAATATTAAGTAATATGATGTATAATATAAGTATTAAAATAGGTTAAGAATAATATGTATATATATACGAGTAGTTATATTAATATAATATGTATATATTTAAGTTAAGAAAGCGAAATAATTATGTATTTCTTTTAACTTAATAAATTATTTTTAAAAAATAATATAGACAAAAATACTTTTTAAGAATTAAATAGTAACTTCAATATTATATTTATATATTATGTTTTATAATATTGTGTCCTGTGCGTTCAAAGTCATGTCATCTTAAGCTAAAAGTAAGTTTACAAATTAACTTGTCAATTTGGAGTGACCTGCAAGGAAAGTACGTTTCTGTATCTGTTTGTACACAATAATATTTTCTCTTATGCGTTCAAAGTCATGTCATCTTAAGCTAAAAGTTTACAAATGAACGTGTCAATTTGGAGTGACCTGCAAGGAAAGTAAGTTTCTGTACCTGTTTGTAAACAATAATATTGTGTCCTGTGCGTTCAAAGTCAGTCATCTTAAGCTAAAAGTTTACAAATTAACGTGTCAATTTGGAGTGACCTGCAAGGAAAGTACGTTTGTGTACCTGTTAACTGAGACACTATCTAGATTGCAAAAAAAAATAGTGTAGAACCTTGTTAATCATACAAAAAGATAGCACCCAAAAATATAAGAAATAATTGCGACCCTTACCTTCTTATTTTCTGTGTCTTTTTCTGTTTCGTATTTCATTTGACATTTGTTAATATTATCTTCAATGATTTAAAAATAAATAAAAAGGTTTATTTCGCTTTTGATGATCCTGTATATTTGGGCATTTCGTGTTTGGTTATTATTTTAAAAATTCACAATACGTTGAAGTATTGCACTACCCCCAAACAACCTTCGACATGTTTTTTTTTCAGTGCTGTACTTTTATTTAAAAATCCAGTGATATTCGGCACTACCGCTGAACAACTAAATTCTAGAAGTGACATCTGTACTATACCAATTTCAAAGAAAATTCTTGTCGTCAAATTCCATAATCTAACCTTTCGACTCCCAGTCCCCAGACAGGCCAATGAAATTGTTAATCTCCAAAATAAAGACTTCTATGTAACTAATTAGCAACGACGCCGTTTCACCGCAGGGGTGGGCAGATAAGATAGTCCGCCACTCAATTCTGTCTGGGCGCTCCTTGGTTCAAACACGTCCATGCATCGTATTTATTTTTTGATTTTTTGATGGGAAACAAATATTCCCTGGTTACGAATAACCTGATAATATTTGAAAATCTTCTACTACCATCACAGTGGTCGGAAGATGTTGCTTGTGTCGTAAATGGAGGACTTAGCCAGCCGAGGAATTAAACTCACGACGCCTGGGTGAGACCCAAACGGGATGCCAACTCAACCACTGACCGGTCAATATCGTATCATACGTACTCTTCTGTTATTCTGTTACACGACCAAACTCTACAGTATTTAATTTACTTGGCAGTGTCATGTCTTCCTCGGGCGTCCCCTACTTCTAATGTTCACGCGTGATACATTCTCTTGGCGTTTATTCCTTCGTTCTTCCGCTCTACACGTCCAAACCATATGAGCAATGAGCATCCTTATTCATTACGCTTGCGTTATTAGTTTTTGATTAGCATATAATACTAGCCTAAACCCACTGTACAAAAACTGATAATTTACAATGAAACAAATTCAACACTTCAAATACTAAAAGAAAATCAAAAATATCAATTCATCACAGAAAATCGCACAATATTAAAATCCGTATCCTCACTATATAAAATCAAAACATCATTTGCACAACACCATTACACACACCAACGAATAGTTTTTTCAATAAACTATCCGAAGACATTAGAAAAATAAAAGATACCAACGAACTCTCAAATGCAATTAAAAAAAAACCTTCAATATAAACTTAAAAGTCTTCGAAAATTAATAAAACTAAAAACAATACGTAATTTTAATTCATTAGCGGTGTAGAAAGAGTAAAGTGTTCCCAAATTATATTGATTACCCCCCACTCCAATACCTAAAATTTATGTCTTGTCAATAGGTTATCATAGGTTAGTTATAATATTCTCCTGACGAAGGAAGGGTTCTTCCGAAACCGGTAGTGTTAATAAAATAAAAGTGGTCTACAACAAATTTATGTGTTTTTTATTGTAAATTATGGAGAGCCACAAAGTTAATGCTTTTTACAAATATGTAATTTTAATTCATTTATTAAGAAACAATACATACACATTCTCACACATACGATATATACGGTATATATCTCACGCCACATTGTGCTTAACCGCTCTATGCCTATGAACGTACGTGATGCGCAAACTTTGATTGTACCATTCTGCGCTATCCCGCATCACGTACGCGCTTGAGAAAAAATAATACATCTCGTAACTACAAACCGCAATGACCACGCTTGCGTCCCAACAACACGGGACATCAAGTCTAAACAAGTAGTTCTTCAAGGACAGGCGAAGCGTGCAGTCGCTTGTTTCACAAAATATTATCAGGTATGAGTATGACTAACATTGGATTCATAATCTAGACCAAATAAGTGATTATTTTTTGCCTGTTTTTCAGAAAATTACCTCTAGATAGGACTGTTAAATATATTATGTTACATTTATTACAACTGCTAAATGAAAACTTGTCGCCACGAGCTTCGCTTCTTTACACAAGCATTGCTTAAAAAGGAAGTGTAGTATTGTAAATTGAATTAAAATGTATTCAATTTCAATAATAGTTTTTTTTAATCATCCCTGCATTTCCGGAACTCGACATTTTCAATACGGTAGGTAATTTATTTATTTATTTACGTCCGTTAAAAACTTTTACATAGACATTTACAAATAATATTGAATAGGTACATATAATAGTATTATACAAACAAGCAATATAATTTGACACTTTCAGCTGAAAAAATAACATTCATTCGGAGTTAAATAGTTTTATCAAGTAAATTTGCTCTACTAGGATGGAAGAAACTGTACTAAGAAGTATGCTTATATTGTAATATTGATGTACTAAATACATTAACAGCATCGAAGTATTTGTTCCCCAGACGTTGAATCCTTCGCGTCGCACAAGAGTATAATATTTCGATTTAATAAAAATATGGTATGTACCGTCTTGCGACTGTCCTGCCAGGAACATGAAAAGAAATTAAATACAGCAACTCGGGGGTATAAAACACTGATTTAATAATTATGAACAAACACGTTAAATCGCGAATAATTCTACGTTCAGAAAAAAAAACGAAAGAATAATGTTATTATTAAGATCTGCAAGTATTTTAGTTTTAAGCTGCAAGCTGTAAGCTGTAAGAATAATAAAAAAAATAAAACCAAAATACTTGCAGAACTTTATAATAACATTATTAACCTAGTAAAATTTAAGCTTCCCTCATCAGTATTATACTGATGAAGCTTCATTAGAATATACTGATGAGTGAAGCTTTTGCTTCCGAAACATGTTGATACTTATATATATGGTTGTATTTTATACAAAACATGCCTTATTAATTTTACATTTATTGAAGAAGTCATTAAATTCGATTTGCTTCAAATTTTATTTAAAAAAAAACCTAATTTAGACATTCTCCTAAAATTGATGTATCTTAAGAATTCATGTTGGATTCTTTAATCGTGTGTGAATGAATATCATAATTTTTAATGAAAGATACTCTATTTGAACACTTGTTTGTACATGTTGTTCATAGTGCGGTAATTTCACCCAAACACCTCATACATACTCTCAGTATCGATACGTTGCTTGAAATGGCTTTAGTCGTGTTTAGTAGCCAGATTTGAATAGCTAATCCTCGCCGTCTTCTTCCCCATCTCATTTTCCTCCTCACTACTTTCAGCCTCACAACATACCCCAATTGGGGATGCCATAGTCTCACTGGCTTCAGACGGTGTGGAGCATCTGGAACTCTTGTGCTGTACCATTACAATTTTTTTAAATACTCTCTCCCCCCTTGCTCCCCCATCTCCTTCTATTTCTTACGCCCTTAAGTCTCACAACATATTCCAATTGGGGATGCTATGGTCGCACTGGCTCCGAAAAGTTAGGAACAGGTGGGACTCTTGTGAGGTATTCACAGATTTAAGAAAATGCTCCAATATACATATTTTTTAAAGAAATTAAGTAATCCCGGGTTACGAATAACCTGACAATAATTGAAAATCTTTTACCATATCAAGTGGAAAAAGTTGCTACTGTCGTGGTGGAGAACTTATCCAGCCGAGGAATTGAACTCACCATAGATAGACCCAGACGTTATGTCAACTCAGCCACTGACCGGTCAAATTCAGATACAACAAAAGTATGGAAAAAAATCTTATGTGCGGCACACGCAGACGCCCGCAACACATTTCTACCCGTCCATCCATTCGGTGGGGCCGATTCACCTCGGGGTGAAAAGTGAGGGTGGGTGTCCGCGACAGGAGACGTCTTTGTGGGGTATTTACTTTATTTGTCAGTCTGTCGCTGCCGGCGGCTCGGGGTACCTACCCCACCTCTCCCCCTCTCACAACTAGCGGAGGGCCGTGCCTACCCCAGACCCACGGAGGGTACCTACCCTGGTTACTTAGTGCTGTCCCCTAGTTAGAGTTGTGCAGGGTTAGCCAGATACATTGAACTTCAGCGAATTTTAGGTAGTTAGTGTTCTTAGAAAAACAAAAATGTTTTAGAAATATTTTTGATATTAAATCGACCACTGTGTACATTTGCATTACATTGCACGGTTTAATATAGCCGGATGTCATGTTCGCTCAGTGACATCTTATGATTCTAATAATAATATTGTTTTATGAACTTTTTTTTTATGACAAAATAACAAATAATGACATCCTTACTGGGATTTCCCGTGCTGAGGAATTCATTTCCAAATTAGAAATTACATTATATATACTATTGTATCACTTATATCCATTATAATCAATTGAAACACTCAAACTTTATTTTAACCGCATTTATTTTACACGCCTGTAAAATAAATGTGGTTAAAACAAAGTTTCAGTGTTTCATTTGATTACGTTACATATTTTAGTTTACTAAAATAGCTAAAAATTAAAACGTACATCATAAAGTACCGAGTACCCAGGCATCGTGAGTTCAATTCTTTAGCTGGCCAAGTCTTTGTTCAGGTGTGGGTAGAGGTAGGGGAAGGGGTAGGGGTAAAAGTAGTGGTAGGGGTAGGGGTAGTGAAGTTTTGGGGGTAGGAATATGGGTGGGGGTAGTCGGTGGAGTTGGCGGGGGTAGGGGAGAGTTAACACATCACATCCTCGAAAATTTCCCCCAAATCATTCATATCCCCGGGCAACGCCGGGTACTTCAGCTAGTTAATGATAAATTAGAACATGAAAATCGACAGAAAATGTTTAGATCTAAAGGTTAGGGGAGCTCCATTTATTTTTTTGAGATTTGTAGCTTAAATATTTGATTGAACCATTGAAGTATGTCGTTCAATATTTTTAGGTGCTTTTGCTAAAAATCTAGTTCAACGGCCCTCAATACAAGCGATCTAAATTCAGTCGATATTTAAAGATGGTCTTGGATAGCCGTGTCTCCCGGTCGGTTCGTCAAATCTGTTTACAATTTGGATTATTATTGCGGTATGTTTCCATCTTAATGCAATATTAAACTCTATGCGCCGGTGATAGATACTTCATTAGCATGAAACCTTCGTATATACTTGTATATAGGTAAAAAGTGCGAACCGTTGAACTGCGCACGTTTAAAATTATTACCGTTTTTGTTGAATTTATAGGTATTTTTGTGTTTGATCTAAGCAAATATCGAATGATATCAGTTAATTATTTTCTACTGTACTTTTTGCAAGGTTCAACCAATCGCCATGTTATTATTCTGTATCTCTAAAATATTCATTTATCTCAGTAGGAATTTAAAAACTAACTAATTCTTTATGCTCGGAATCGAACGCAATTGTCCTACAGAACCACTGACGTCAGAAGTAATAGACTTGCCCTAAGTACGACTTATACGGATGGAGGCAGAGGTTACATGACATCCATTTTAGTACCAGCTTTACCAGTGATTTCCACTGCGGAAAGTAGTTTACAAAACATTTATGAGAACGGTCAAACTAAAATTTTCGGTCTTTGTGAATAAGCCGAACCTTTTTTCTTAATTGCTGTTTTATTAAAATTGTCGGCACGCCTAGCTCGCCCCCCGCCCATATTATTTTGGTTTCTTCCCCTTGCATGTTAGAGCATCTCTATGTATTACTTGCTCCGTGTACAGAACTAACTGCGGCACCCGACTGACTCGAGCGTTCATTCTGTAAAAATAAAAATAAAAACTATTGAGATTGACGGAAATCCACTAGAAATACTTTTAGCTCTACGCAGGAATCGATCCATCAACCTCTCGACTCGTAATTAAATGGGTATACCACTTACTACCCTACGGAGTACAAGTGCCAACCCTAAGTAGTTTTTGTTCCCTATCAGAGAACACACATATATGAGAGTACAGAGGGGAGCTACGGCAAATCAATATTGCACATAATACTCCACAGGATCCCGAGTTAAACATTACTTATTGTGGATCTCTCCAGAGAACCACGTTTAATATTGCTCAGCTAGTAAGCTGTAATACACAAAGCGGTATTTTAATTTCATTTTACTTGTTTCTTTTTTGTGTTTGTTTGATTTATTTTCATTTTTTTTATTTATTTATAATATTTTTTCGATGAAAATGTTTTTAATACAAATGTTTATAATTATGATGCCAGAAATGTACATAGAATTAGATTATCCCACATGAGAAACACAGAGTCACAGAGTTGCTAAATGTATAGGAGGATTGAAAATGTATGATGAGATGCCTGAAAGTAAGAATAAAGGAAGAATGACTGTATTTGTTTAATGTAAAAATATTGTATTATAAGCAATAGAATGTAACCATTCGCGTATTAGTTTATATTAGTTTATAAAATGTAAGATGACCCAATTTAATAAATAATAACAACAAAAATAAATAATATATATATATTAATTGATAAACTAAAGTTTTTAAGACAAGATTTTTGTGCATAGCGCAAAGGGTAACAATTATTTTTATAAACAATAATTATTAGCCTGAAACACTCATCCAAATTGAAAAAAACTTTCCGAGAAAAGATAAATGTCGCCGACAGGACTCGAACCTGCACACTTCTGATTGCCGGTCAGATGCTCTACCGTTGAGCTACGTCTACTATTGAGGGATTTAGCCGATACAAGCCTTTCTCATACTAATAAAGTTGGTTGTTTACCGGTGATATATAATAAAAACAGTAATTATTGAATGAAACAGTAGTATATATTGATTAACTTGGCGGGTTTGCGATAAGCCGACGTAGCTCAACGGTAGATCATCTGACCGGCAATCAGAAGGGTGCAGGTTCGAGTCCTGTCGGCGACATTTATCTTTTCTCGGAAAGTTTTTTTCGATTTGGATGAGTGTTTCAGGCTAATAATTATTGTTTATAAAAATAATAAATATATATCTTTGCTTAAAAGCAGAATATCTTAGAAACTCTTGAACGGTAATGTCATGAAATGTGTACAGATTTTATGTGTGTGATTTTTCGGCCAAATTCAGTCATCAATATCACCCATATGGAGATTTGAAATGTCCATCTTACTGTGTGACGAAAATAAGTGAATTTTTCAATACTGAAAAAGTGCGTTGAAATCTTCCGTAGACATTATCAAATTTCCAAAGTTTTAGAGTGAAATTCAAAGATATCAGTGATATATATGCAAATAGGTCAAATCAAATCACTTGTTGGATAATAAAATAATTGTCCAACTATAGGGAAAAGCTGGAAGTGAGAATTTTTCTCTTTTTTGTTGTTGATAAGAAGCACCGCTTTGTGGTTTGACATTATAATGTAAGTTTGTTTGTTTGTTCTCGATGTTCTCGAAAATTACTCTACCTGTTTCGCTGAAAATAGCACAGTTTGTTCTTATTAGTGCCGGGAAGGTTTAGAAAGTGGTTTGAATGAAATCAAATATGTAAAACTGTTGCTATAACGTTTTAAAATTAGTATGAAAAACATTGAACCCCCCATGTTTTATTTAGGTTACCCCATAGATATAACACTCTGGTAAGCCACAGATTACATATTCAAAAGAAGAAGGTTTTTTTGGGTAGAATATTTAAAAAATGGAAAACACGAGTAAGTACTTAAGAACTTTATGATTTAGATATACGAGTATATTTAAAAAAAATAAACGTTTGGAATGAAATAAAATATTCCAATGAATGTTTCTTTATTTGAAGATAGTTACTTTCGCTGTCAAATAAATGATGGCACCCTAATGACGAGCGAAAATTCACAACATCATTATACAAACCCGAGCAAGGCCGGGAACACATCGACGAGTATTAAATAAAATAATCATTTTGTGGTTTGACGTTATAATAAATAATATGATTACTTTGTCACAAACCACAAATTTACTATATTTTAACTCCAGTCTGTTTCGCTTAGATCAAGCTTATTAAGTAAACTATTGATAATTATAATTGCTCTGACTTATTATTCTGATCACTCCACTTGGCGACAAATTTACGCAGAACATTCCCTTCTAGGGTTAATAGTATTGTAAATTCTATGTTTCGGATTATTTGTATATTGTTTTTTTTTTTGTTTTTTCCTTTTTTTTATTCTTTTGGTGACTTTAAAGAAATTTTAAAAAAAGTCACGATAAACTGCTTTTTAGTACTTTGTCTAACGGGTGCTTTTCTGTCAAGATCTTCTTATTAAGTTTATCTATATAAAATAAAACATGTACAAAAATATGTCACAATAATCCAATATGTACAAACTATTTCTACTTATGTCTATAAAAAAATAAGACATAATAAAAAAAAAATTATATTTCCTACTAATATAACAGAAACAATTTATTTCAGCGACCCAAGCCAATATACTCAATATTTGTTACTTTTTATTTCTTATAAGTTGCATTACAAGTATTTTACAAAATATTTAATAAGGTTTCGACACGTCAGGCCAGTGTAGAAAGCATTTTTTTTAAATAGCTAAAAATGTCAATTGTGAAAAACTCTTCAAAACAAAATGTCTAAAAATTGTTATGTCCAGGGAATTCAAAATCAAATTAAATCATTTCCAAAAATTTCTTACAGCCATTCTAATAATTGTAATAATTAATAGATTTTTTTAAACACTTTACAGAATAGAGTTAAGGGGTGAAAAATAAGAGTACAATTTGAAATTAAAATTAATGATTTAACATGTACCAACAAAAAGATGTACACAAATTAAAGAAATAATAAGGATGTGTACCACGAAATTTACAAAGATTTTAATGATCAAAAGAAAATATATATAAAAAGAATAATAATGTTTTATAATCTTTTTTTTTATAACAAAATAATAAAAAATGTTATCCTCACTGGGATTTTCCGTGCTGAGGATTTCATTTACAAAATATCAAATTACATTATATTAAATTGATGAAAAAAAATAAATTATTGTTGAGTCAGGTGTTTTAAGTGCAGTTGAGTGGTTTCGGTGTTACTCTGTATTTGGTGTTAATATATTTTCTATTTCAGATCTACCTATGTACGTATTCAGTGTTTTATTTGATTTAAAAATTTATTATGCTTGTGGTGATTTTTAAAGGACAGTGGAATTTTGTTGTACAGTTTAGTACCATAGTATAAGAAGTTTTTGTGTCCAAATGTTATGTTTGGGGTTCCTTGTTGTATGTGTTTTTGACTCCAGTGTTTCTAATATGTGTGATTGTTGTTATTTCTTGACGGCCTCCATGGTCGAGGGGAAAGTATATTTGCGCACGTTCCAGAGTGGAAGATACTCTCAGTATCGCCCTGGTGAAAGACCACCATTCAGAATTGAAACGTTGCTTGAAATAGCTTTTAGCCGTGTTTGGTGACCAGATCTGATTAGCCAGCTATTTCCCCACCTCCCCCTTCCCCTTACCCTTCTCCTTCCCCTCTCCAATACCTTCAGCCTCACAACATTCCCCAATTGGGTTTGCCATAGTCTCACTGGCTCCAGACGGTTGGGAGCAGTTGGGACTCTTGTGCGGTATTCATGTAAAAAAAAAAAAAATTCTTGTTTTTGGGATTTATGAATGTAAAGTAGTATTGTTTTAGAATATAATTGTTTTATTGACATAATTTTAAGTTTGTTAAAGATTTCATCAGTACTAGTTCTTACAGGGACTTTAAGTATAATTTTTATCATGTCTTGTTGTGTTCTTATGAGTAAATTTAAAATATGGCTTGAAGTGATTTATTTTCAGATTTTTTTTACTTTCCAGAGTCAAGGATCTCACCGCTCTGCTGTGGAGGTCATCAAACATGCAAGGGTAATTATATAATATGAAATATTTGTTTCGTCGCTTTGTAACGTCTCGTTCAAATTATAATATGATGATGGCGGCCCTATTTTCGCAAACAGAAAGAATAATCTCTCCCTTTCCGGAGCCGCAATACCCCGTGCATAAATATTAAGTTACAGTAAAATACCGAAGAATCGTATACCTTATATTACCTGTATTTACTAAAATGGTTGTGTTAATCTATCAGATGGAAGCGTTGCATTTTTTGGCATTTTACCAAGTCACCATTGTAAGATTTTTTATATAACCATCTCAGAAAATTCTACAATTTGCTAGTCAAACCCAAGATTAACCGACTTTCGCGATTTTGCAGTGACACTCTTATATTTACATTTTAAAACAGTCTCCCGCGCTCGCGGACGGAACATTGTAATTCAACTCGAAGGTCCACCTTTTTATTCCTTTACGAGCGAGTTATATTTTCCGAAGCGGAATGCATTTCCCGACTTTATTTGAATATTCATTTTTCAAATACTTCCCCTTTCCCTTTCCCTTTCCTCTACCAGATTCAATTCATTCTCTACTTCAGGGGTCTCCAAATATTTTAACCAGAGTTATTTGGTATTTTTTCGGGCGGTGAGCGGGCCAGGAATGAAAACAGTGTTTTATGATTTTTTTATGAGAATGTTCCGTCATTTCATAATAATTCATTTCGGAAGTCAGATTTATACTGATTTTTTTTTTACTAACTGCTAAGTAATATTTCGCACACCCAGATCTTAACAGTATCAACTCAAACATTAAGGTTTTCATGTTAATCACTTATTCGGATTCCATAAACGATGGTGCATGTACCAACATACCGAATATATCTCGAATACTCTCCAAAATACGACGCTGAAAGTGTACTTTCTGTTGAATGAATGAGACCCATGACCCTCCCACCAAAAGGGTTGCAATCTTAGTTTCTGCCAGGAAAATAAGCAAAGTGCACGTACAGTGGTAGTACACAACTGTTTTTTAAAAATTTATTTTTAAGATGCTAAACTTTTGGTGAGTAGATCGTCATCGAATCGGTGAATATTCACTGCCGGATTTTAAATTTCAACAATTTTGGTTACTCAGGGAAGTGAAAATTTTTATGTTTATTTTGACTTCTTTCAGTTTCTAACAAAAACTATCGACATTTCTAGCTATATCAGTTTTCAATTTATTTTTTATAACTTATTGAAGTTTGTAAACCTCATTGTAATATTTAATCATTGAAGAAGATAATATTAACACATCCCAAATGAACCACGAAACCGAAAAAACAACTGCAAAAATACAGCGAAATTCTGGCAAAGCCTACCACTGTTTCTTTTTTTATTTAATTTTTACAAGAGAAAAAATACAATTACTAAGTCCCGGTAAACTACTTTTTTGTAGTTTGTCTAACTGGAGCTTGTTATTTAAAACTTAAAATTTACAGACAAGGTTACCAAATATGTAAAATAAAAGCATAAAAAACAATATAAAAAATTTAAAAAAAAACATAAAAAACACATGTAACAAGCCCAAAACATAAATATTTATCAAGAATCTTACTCTAAAATATTTCAACAAAAATATATTAAAAAAAATAATATGTACGAAAGCAATAAATCAGATATAAAATAATATTTCCTTATTTCTGATACAAATAGCTTCTTTCAGCTATCCAAGTTTTCAATGTGTTTTGGTTTAGTTTTGATACAGTTTTTATTTTTATTTCAGCGGGTAAAATTTAAAATTTAAATCGAAGAAACAAGTTCCAGAGCGAAAGCATCGTCATTATGGAGCCAAGTATAGCCTGATTTGTAAAAGCAGTTTTGATGATCAAGGGAGCAACTGTATCTAATGCATATTGGGTACTAGCTGATCTTCAAAGGCAGAGAGAGTACGACACTCACAATAAATCAACTCAAACCAAAGTACAGGTACTCAGCACACAAAATTTGAGAGCTGTAAACACAGCATTTTTTATTTTATTTTTATTTATTTGTAAGAAACAAACAGCTTTAATACAAATATATATATATATATATATACAAAGGAAGTTTAACAAAAGGTAAGTCAACAAAGTTTCTTATGCTTAAAGTGTTTAAATACAGATGTTTTATTTATGGAGCTAACAAGATAAAGAAGAAAAAACAAAAAAAGAAAGAAGGGGGAAGAGGAAAAAGCAAGGGAATATATATTTTTTTAAATATTTTATTCCAGAAAAAAGAAAATATCATTTTCACTTACTTAACTAGAATTTTCAATTACATAATTTTTTTTTACATTACATTACTGCATTATATTACAATTCGATTAATCACTACATACAATATTATTATAAGATACAATTCTATACACTTTCACTATTTTCTTGTTTATGAATAAAAATGAATAATTTTTTTTTAAATTTACTCACACTTTTTTCATTTTTAATGTCATTTTGAAATACGAATTATAAATCCCAGCATTTTATTGGCTATATTGATTACCTCATAGTTTGCTTGAAAACAATTATTTTCATATCCAGTATTACCCCAAGGTCTCGAATAGATTCTACTTCAGTGATATGCGTTTCTTTTAATGTTTAGTTACGTGTGAATGATAATTTGTTACATTTTGAAATATTAATAAAAAAAAAATTCAATTTGCAGTACACAAAAAGGCGATTGAGGTCATCTTGAAATTTGGTGCAGTCGTTGATTGATTTGACAATTAATTTTTTTTATCACCTCCGTATACTAGGTAATTAGCGTGTAAAAAACATTTGTGGATATCATAAATATGTACATTAAATAAGAGTGGCACTAGGTTAGAACCTTGAGGTACACCAGAGGGCACGATAAAAAGCTAGACTTCAACTAATACACATTGAAGTATATTCTGGAGATACGAAGTGAGCCACCGAAGTAAGTCACCGTGGATGTCTAATTGATTTATTTTCATGATATAAATGGGTCAAAAAAGAGTGCGTAAGTGCAAAAATTGGTTAAATTAGCTTTACCCGTATTTTGTAAACTAAATAGTCCCAACTTCCTATATTCCAACTCCTTCCGCACTTTCTTCTGCCTTCAAAATTTCTTAAATTGGTAAGTCCGAGCAGTTGGGACTTTTCAGTTGTGTGGTAATCAGGTTATAAAAAAATGAAACCGCGGGGCATAGTTTGGAAACTTCTGTTCCACTCCCTCAATGACGCTGAACGAGTTTTACCTGGGAGTAGATTTGCATACTGCTTGCATCATTTGTACATGCATCGCGGGTTGGTACGGGCTATAAAATTTTGCAAAAATTATTCAGCATTGTAAATCGTCAAATGTATTCCCTGGATGAAAATGCAAAAAAATAACGGAAGAGGAGCAGTGGTATAGTAAGGAACACCGACTATAATATGATGATATTATAACATGCTGACCAGGGTCCGAGAGTTTGAGAGGAAAGATAGGAATCACAGAATGGGATCGAGTGAGAAGATCGAATATTCGAGATGTGCTTAGTATCTAACCCCTTCTACCCTTTATCGAGAAGTTACAAATTAGGTGGCTCGGCAACTTGGACATGTACTACTGTCATGGGGAAGTACAACTAATATTTTTTATAGACCCACTAGTAAAAGCATAAAAGAAAATTATTAAAATTATTCTTCAAGTACTTTGCAGATTTACTGATTCTGCTGAAATTTTTTGGCTTTTTGACAAATAGACAACTTTACGCTAAATTTGCAATCCTCTTCAAATCTAATCTTCATATTCCCCCACAATCCCGATCAATTATGTTAACAAGATCTTCAACAAACTAAACCCTTAATATTACATTAAACTGTACGACACACGGACAAATACATTTTAAATGCTATGCAATTAAACTATATAATCACGGGCCTACATCTTTGAAACAGACGAGAGAGAATACACCAACACGTTTAATTAAACTTAATATCTCGATCCAGATCTAGATAAATGGGACAGATTTTTTCCATAACTTTATTACACCAAATCACATGACAACGTTAACATTAAATGTAAATAATGAATTCACATTTTTGTATTTTTTACAACATTCATATTTTATTTTCATTATTCTTAAATATAATTGTGAAACCATTTCACAGTAAAACTTTACCACAAATGCTATGCATACCACCTCAGTACAGGTTCTCCTAGTGAGGCGTTCACGATACGCTAATATATATTAATAATTTACAGTACATATACATAATTATATATAATGATTATTAAAAAAAATGTTATAAATATTTATTTACGACTTCCGCATATAATACTGGCAGCAATTACACAGGAAAGACGTCCAATGGCCGCCCCAGGCATTCTTTGGGAAAGTTTAGATTTTTTGTGTCTTCATAAATGAAATTAAAATATGAAATTAAATTAAATCAAGTAAAACCTTTGAACTTTTTTTGTGCCATTGTTTTGTCTTTAACATTTTTAGCATTGTTCATCTGTTTGGTCATTGTATCACCATCGTGTCTTTGTTTCAGTGAGATAGAAAAATAAAAATTGTTATTTGTAACTAAATAATTCATTAGCTTTTTGCGTACACCACACATGTTGTAAACATATTCATTATGTTTGATGTTTTTTATGTAAATATTTTGTTTGTGTTTCTATTAAAAAAAAATATATATATATATATATTCCACTTCTAGAGACATCTGGCGGCGTCTTGTCGAAGCTGTGGGTACCTGACGAAGGGAAAGATGCTCATAGGAAAATGCGTTTTTGAATAAAGTAAGTTTAAACCAGAGGGCCAATTTTTCAAAAAAAAATTTCACCCTACCCCATATTTTTTTTTTTTACGGAAACACCACATAGGAGACCCTGAGGGAAATAATTTCCCTCAAGGCCTATATGATATTTGGGGATGCTGTGTGTAGGGTCTTTTAGAGGATAAGAAGGAGTGAACTTGGGTCTTGAAGAGACCAGTGTTGTAGGATAGAGGAAACACAGAGTGCCGGCAGATCATTCCATAGCCAAGCTGTTGAACACAGGAACGAGTCGTAAAAGCGACCCGTTCTCATGTGAAAAATGTCAACCGTGTGCAAATGTTGGGCACGCGTTTGGCGTGTTTCCCGACTATGCACCAGTGCCGAAGGGATTAATGACGCTAGTTCCTCAGAGCATCTTCCATTAAAATACCGGTAAAACAAGGACAGCATTCCCATCTGACGTCTGTGCTCCAAAGATTGCAGTCCGTTTGTTAAGATAGGCGAATCTATCAAATGGACCGCCCGTTTCTGCACAGAGTCAAGGGTTTTTTCAGATATTCTGGTACTCCCGACCGTAGGTGGCTGCCAAATTCTACAGTGGGGCGCGCTTGCGATTTGTACAGGGTCAGCGGTTGTGCTCTATTAAAGTATCTGCGGGCTCTGTACAAATACGCCCAGCTTCTGAGAGGCTAACTTTACTCTGGCTTCGATGGAGTCCCCATACCTGAGCTGGTCACTTAAGGTTACACCAAGCTTATCAATGGAGGGCTTGTTGTGAAGATTGCTTCCATTAAACCCCATGATACTTTTAGTTCTTGATCGCCCCACAAGCGACTTACATCTCCCACCGGTAGGCGATATTGCTCACGTTTTCAGTCACTGGTTTATACAGTATGTTCCCATAACCCATCGATTATTCACAAAAAATTTTATCGACCTGTTACAAAAAATATTACTTCCCTTTCATTAAAATGAACTACATACATGTTTGCAGGTAAATTCTTGTATAGCTATTTCAAAATTTTCCCTTTTATTTAAACCGTCTACAATCTAAACGGGGTAAAACGATAAAACATTAAATAAAAGTCATGAAATGAAGTGTTCTTGGTTTTCGGCTGGCTGGCTTTAAGTTTGTAGAGAATGTGCGAAACGAGTTTGCAACTCCGGCCATTAGCCCGCCACCTCTTCTCTGGCCCACCTGAGCACTTGCAGTCTGTACGTTTGACAGCTGTTTCGACTTCCGGAGACATTGTCAAAATGTACAAAATAAACAAGAAAACCAAAAAAAAACATTATAGTAGATGTGTTTTCTAAATCATAAAAAATCTCAAATAATGAGTTTTGGCATGGTGAAATTTACACAGAATTTTCTTACTGGACATTCTAGGAAAACCCAACCATTGTTACATCTTAACCTTACTTATATTCACCAAATAAAATATCCAAATATCCAATTCATTTGTGCATATTACGAGCCAATTTCGGGACATACAAAAAAATTATATTTTTTTCGACGGCACCAGAAAGAAAACAAACATAATATCATAATTTATTAGTTAGTAGAGTATTAATTAATAGAGGTATACAGATGTCACTGATCGCTACTTTTGTGATTTGTACCGAAAGGCACGGCATTTTTCGTCACTTACACAAACGAGTCTTCCCTTGAGTGCGCATTGCACACACATGTACATTTTTTTCTGTGAATACAGCCAAGATTTGAATATGACACGCGCGTCATAGTGCATACTTAGTTCCTGCTTTTGATACGTTATAGTGGGGCGGTCGATGGGGGGCGCGCTGCGCAGCGATTCATAGATGGAATTCGAGAGTATTTTTTAAAGTGTAGATGTAGATTAATTCCTGCAATCATTTTATACACCTCTATATTCTTATGAGAAGAATCTTACGGAGAAGGAGAACAATATATTTTCATAAAAATCATGCGAAAAAATGCCAAAAAGAGAGCTCAAGAAAAGGGATAGAAATATGTTTGGATAAGATCAGGAAAAATTCTCATAAGGAAAACAATTGATTCAAAGATTATTGTAATACGACATCTGAACGATATACATATTAAAATGATTTTTAAAAATAACCTTTTCACACACTATTTACTATATGCTTTCAACATGGCCTCTTTCACAACACTTGACAAACTAAAACCCGACTCAATAATCTGCACAAATATCGATATGTTAAATCAAATACGCCAGGATACGTTACCTAACCTAAATATAATTCACCAAAACATTCGAAGTATTAACAAAAACTTTAAGTCTGGCTAGGCAGTGCTTATGTGCCTATATGGAATGCACGCCCCTGCTTGTGAATATATATGGAATGCACGCATCTGCTTGTGAATACATTTTAAGCTATGAATGTACATTTAATTTTTCAAAAAAAAAATCGACTTTTTTCAATAAATATGAAAAGAGATTTAAAAAATTCAGAGTTCAACCTCCGGTGGATCAAAGTTCTTTAAAATTTGGGATTATTTTCGACAGAATACCGGTTCTGTTTCTACGAAAAATACTTCCCTTAAAAGCTCAGCCCGCGTACATCTTACTTCCTACCTCCCATTATTCTTAGGTCGTAAAATAATTAAACAGATTTTAATCTTGCAAAATTTAGAATCGCTTTGGCAGACTCTTTCCAGGGGCGGGGGTAGTTTTAAGCCAGGGAGGTGCGCCAGTATTTCATGCTAATCTTCGAGAGAAATAAATATAACAGGAGGACTGATGCGTTTACCTCTGAGACTTAAACCGCTTAGGGGAGTGTAATTTCAAAGACGAACGAAACGTTTGACGGCTCTTTCCACTACCGGATCCATAGATTATAGAAATAAGGGAGATGGGCTATGAATCATTGTGAGTGTGAAATCGGGCGCACTAAAGTGTTGCCAACATCATTCACCCATACTACTGCAGATCGCATCGACGCACAGCGACACCCCGTTTTTATTGTTTCCTACACACAAACGTAGAATATTCTAATTTTTTACATTAACTCCTCTAAGGAGGTGCTGTGGAAATTTTTTTTTAGTCTTTTTAAAGAAATGAGGGAGAGGAAGTGCTGTGAATGAAAAGGATTTGAGGGGAGGGTAGGAATCTGGGAGTCAGTGTATCCAGGAGTAAAGGTGTATTAATCCATCCATCCCACTGCGGTGCAAGGCGATGGGTAGAGATAGTCCGCCTGAAGAAGTCAAGGGGTCTCCCTCAACCGGCCTCCCGATAAGCCCGCCACGCGGTGGGTGGGCAAACCCAAGACCTGGACAAACCTCACCCAATGAAAATAGGCACCACTGCTAAGTCACTAAACGTAGCACGACACTCGGGTGAACTATGGCAGAGGTGTTGGTTATCCATGCACCCGCCTCCCATGCAGTTTGGTCTTAGATCGGCAACAGTTGGCACGCTTCCATGTCATATCTCTCTTTGTTTTTATTGTCTGTGGCCGGGACTGTTACAGATCAGAGGTGGAAGTTGTATTTATAATAGTGAAATAAAAGATTTTCTGTTAATTTTGAATATATTATTTTAATACATTATGTACTTGCAGAAAAAGGTTTCATAATACAATTGTAATACTCTCCGTTTCGTAGAGATTCAACTATATTTTTAGAAAAATTTTCATTGACTTTTTAAGAAAATCTGGGATATTCAAGTTGTCGTCTTATTTTTGACAGCTAAATTAACATTTCAAAGCACCACAGTGCCGAATGAAAGTAACGTTGCGTGCTGAGATTTTTGGTGTTGACCTAGAAGATCCAGCCAGAAAATGCTGTCCAAATTTCAAGATGCTTAGAGTACACCGTTTGAGAGATTTTCTATTTATGCAATATGACGTAAGTATTGTTAAAAAAAGTATGCTGAAACTACGACGAGTAGTTTTTTTTTCAAAATTTCAAGCATTTGCACAGAATCGCTCACGCTACTTACCATATATACTGAACAAAATTTAATACCCAGCGTAATACTTAAAACGTTATTTTAATTGTTAAGAGGAACGGCTGCGTGGCCTGTTTCTTAATACCCAATGATCATGTTTTCATTAAAAAGTATAGTAAATATCTAGTACGGATGAGAAGTAATTTATTTATTTTTGTTTTTTTATTGATTTTTCGAGATTTTTGAGGCACCTTTAACCATTGATTTTTAAAAAATTTACCCCGTCTGCTTTGAAAAAAAAAAGTTATTAAAATAAGCATTATGGTGGACTTTAAATTAAATTAAAAACGACCAATTAACGTTGGAAAAAAAAATTGCCGTACATAATTTAAAATATGTTTTTTTTTTAACATTTTTATTTACATCATCATATTTACATAGGAAATACCATATTTTTTTTAATATAACAAACCCGCAAATAATTGACGCATTTAAGTTGCCTCTAAAATTTGATTTTTTTTATAGCGTATTCTTCTAAATTAAAACAAAAATAAATAAAATACTTCTCATCCGTACTAGATATTTACTAAACCTTTAATTAAAAAAAATAAATTATATATCAATCATTATGGATGGGTATTTTGGCCTCGTATCCAAAATTAAGTTATGTATGAAACAGGCAGTGCAGCCATTCCTTTTAATGTAGTGTTAATTTCTAGGAATAACAGACAAACATGAAAGGGCAAATGAATATTTAAAATTTCGTCCATGTAGTAATTATAAATTACTAATTATATTTTCAACGATCATTTTCAACTGAAGTATTATAGTTTGCAATGTTCGTGTTCATTTTTGCTAAAGCTTCAAAGAAATAGACGGGCTTTTAATGCCTTTTTGGACTTAAATTACATTTTCATGAGCCGAGGTGGCGTTAATTGGGCAAAACACAAATACTGTCCAGATTAAGTAACGTGCATGTTACCATAATATCCTCTTTAACTATGTTCAACGACACGTCACGGTGGGTTAGAAGATACCTATGAGCCCAGAGAGCACTGGTTCTATAACTCTGAGACAATAGACGTAATGGACCAGACCAAAAACAATGCATCTTGGGATGCACGGGATTATTAATACTTGCGCACTTCTCAATGTTAATTTCAAAAATAGTATAATTTTAATGATCTGTAAATGTTCCAAAATAATAAATAAATAAATGTATTAAATTTGAATGGGTTTAATAAATTCACGGAATTTAAGTGCGTAGACAATGTTATGTAATTGTTTGCACCTTGTGGAATAATTGCCAGTGTTTTTCCATGCAAAAAAATACCCTCAGTATCGCCCTGGTAACAAGACCAGCATTCGATATAAAACTTTTTTTATTTTTAATATAGGTTTCAACAGTGGCGGCTCGTGGGTCCGAATGTGTGTGGGGTACACATATATAATATTATTAATAATAATAATAATAGCATATATGTATTATATAGCGCAGTTTTAATTTTAGTATTTTAATATTTTAATTTAAAAGAGGTAATTTTTCACAAAAACGGCGCTATACAAATCATCCAATTATTATTATTATTATTATCAGTGTTTGCTAACCGCTAGACCGCTCGGAGAATGTCTCCGTTTAAAAAATGTATCAACAGATGGCAGTAATTATTATCATAATTCCTCTCCCCACTCAACACAAACAGACAATTATGTATTTATGTCGCAAGTATGATGATGATGCTGGGCGGGGTGTTGATGATGAGGTGACGATATATAGATGCAATTTAGTTATGTTTTTTCCACAAATTTCCACAAAAAAATTCCACACTTCTGTATCACAAGACGCAAATGACAATAACGGTCAGATAATATCTAAAAATACCAACATGGGGTGAGAAGTGTGAGGTATATGACGCCGTTCTATTTTTATAAAAAAAACATATAATTCAGAGACAGTAACTTCAAATGTTTCATCGATTAATGATTAATAAGAAACTAGGAAACGGTTTTTTTTTTCAAATCTATACATCTGCCTTGATGATGGATACTGTAACTCTGTCCGAAACGTTGGCTACATGAGGAAGAAGCGCAAAATGATATAATAACCAAAAAAAAATTATTAAAAAAATAATTTAGGCCGTCAAAACGTGAAAACATAACTAAATTTAGTGTTTTTTAAAATGCGGATTACAAAACTTTATAGAGTTTATTTTTTTTTAAACGTACCGGGAATGGATTGCAATTATTTTTATCAACTTTACATGTTTTTTAAAACATACGTAGGACTATCAGAAAAACTCATATTTCTTATTTGATTTTAATACATTCTAAGGGAAAGTAAATTTTAAAAATATATTTTAAAAAAAATTCTCATTGAAAACATGTTTATCGTATTGTGTACAAATATTATGAATAATAAATTAATTAGAATTAATATCTACATGTTTAAGAAGCAAAGCTCCCTCACCAGGATAAATAACTTACTTAAAATAATGACAAGTATAGACAAGTAATAAGCAAATAGAACAAATTACATAATTGTGTCTGAATAATATTCTGATAACATATTGTTTATTATTTTATGCATTTAATTATAATTGTAAAATGAATTATATATATTTTGTGTAACTCACTATTTAATATATAAATATTACCATGTATCGGAAGAAAAGCTTCCCACATCAGGATACACGGTATACTAAGAAATAACGACAAGAATAGACAAATTATAAAAACATGGAAAAATAATAATAAACAACTTACAAACATAGACAAAAATTAAAGAAGTGATGAAAGAAGGTAAGCAATTAATTCATAATATAAAATAAATGAAAAAATGAAAAAATATCTTAAATAAAAAATTGTATTAGAAATTTAAAAAAAATGAAAATAGCTATGAATAAAGAATAAAATAATAATAGTTATTACTTTTAAAATAAATTTAAGAGATATCTATTTTTTTTAATATTTGATTATTAATAATATTTAATTGACTATTACAACTTTTTCTAATTGCTGAAAATTTATGTCGAAAGAATATGGTTGGCAAATTCAGAATATCGGGCCCGGTCATCTGGAATAAGATTCTCCCAAATATTGCCAACATACAGAATTTAGCAGAGTTCAAACGGGTATTGAAAACAAAATTATTCAAAAAATCCTATCCGACATAAAACATAAATTCATGTACGTAGAAACAGAATTTCAGGACATTTTTTCTTTTAATCCTCCATAGCTTATTTAGTTGCGGTTTTCTCTCCTTGTTATTTAATTCCATTAGTATTCAGTGAAAAACCATGAATATAATGTCATATAATATTATCTTGCTCTGTTGTTATTTGTACCTACTTTATATTTGATTATTTACACCCTTAATTTCTAAATTGTTATTTTATAATATCTGCTCATGAATATTTTATGTCATAGTTTTAATTTGCATATTGTATATATATGGTTAGTTAGGTTAGTTAGTGTAAAGCGCACTTGAGGTGAACCTTCACAAAACTGCGCTACAGAAATCAACTCTTATTATAATTATGATTATTAATTATAATTACTTAAACACCTCAGGTGCTCCTTAACTCTAATATTAAAATTTCTTGAAGTCTTTCACATATAAAAAAAATATGTTAAAAATGTTAAATGTTACAAATTAATGTGTAGTCCCCATGATTTATTTAAAATATCATCTTTATCCTTGTTATTGAAAATATATGTTTTAAAATTTATTATTAGAATAAAAACCGGGTTGGATAGAATTTGGTATATTTTATAATATTGCCATCATTTCGAATTAATAAAAAATCCCTGTCCGACGTCCTTCTCCCCCTTAAACCAAAAAATCTCCCCATTTTCGGGTGAATTAAATACCGAAATTCTTTCTTAATATTTATTTTTATTAGCGTTTGCCAGATATCTTATCTGCATGACAACACCGGTCGCCTTTTAAATCGGCATAGATCGTCGAGGGATATCTGCTCGAGTTTGAAAATGACTTGTTTTATTGTGAATTAATTCAAGCTCGCAATACTATATATTACATTGTTAGGGAGGGTTGCTGTAATTGGGGTTCAAATGATCACAGCCCACTCTCTATTCAGACAAGTTATTAATCGTCGGAAATATTTCCGTCTGTTCGCCCCCCGAATGGCCGGGGGCGATGGACGGAACCTTAATGATGAGAAACAGCCAACTTTTTGTATCTACAGGTTTAACTATTAATTATAGAAGTTATTTATTGTTTTTGTTTTCAACTATCTTAACTACAAAACGGAAAGTCTGTTATCGTCACCTTAATTTGTAATTAAGTTCGTTTTATTCTCAAATTGAGATTTAAATGCCACCTATTAAGATTTTAAAAACAAATATTACTACAATAACCTAGTATCCGTGTTTGTTTTATATATATATTGATAGATATGTAGATCAACAAAAGTCATTAAAATCTTACTAGATCAACATACTACGAGAAGAGATGATTATACGAGTATATACTTTGGTTTAGTGATTGCACATTTATGTTTACAAATTAATAATTATAACTTCCATACAATTGAATTTTACCTCGATTAACAAAGTGTGATTCTTACAATCTATTTTGAGTTTATTAATTTGTATAAATTTGATGGTTTCTGGCAGGGCATTATAATATTTAACCCCTTTGTAGAAAACCTGTTTTGGGTATTTACTTCGTTCTTTTTTGTTAGTCTGATTTCCTTGCACGTCCTTGTATTATCTCCGTCAATGTCCACGTTTTACAGAATCTTGTTTTGTGAAAAATATTTTAGAAACGATTTAATTCTATAACAAGTTAATTCCGTGATAGGGTGAAATCGGTTCGGTCGAAAATAATTAAGTTGAAAAAAGTTACAAAGGTTTTTTTTTAATTTAAAAAAATCATTTTAAGTTAATTCTAATTTTATGTACAAATATCATTCTGTCCAATGTTAGAATCTGTTTCACAATTTGCCAATTTAGCCCCTTTAACATTTTAGCTGTTTCTGAATATCTTTTTCGTCTAAGTGTTTAATTGTATAATAATTATAAGTTAGTGTAAATATAATTTTGATCTGCGATTGAATTAGAATTATTCATAAAAAAAAAACACTTTTTAAATTTTTTTAAAATCTTACAGCAAAATAAAATGTTTATCGCATCCATTTATTGTGTACGTAATGTATTTCCATAGGGTATCTCAAAAATTAAAGAAAATAAGTATTCTTTTGTTTCCCCTGTAAATATACCAAAATATACTCATTGAGACCTATAAATAGAGCTTACATTCCTTGCAAAATCAGTGTAAAATATTGTTCCCGTTCGTGAAATAGGAAGGGGAGTGAAGCGGCTGTCGATGTCGCCCGAATCCTTCAACAACGCAAAGCGGCCCGGAGCGTTTAAGTTACCGGCCTGCCAACTTAAGGAACTCCTCGCGTTTTTAAAGATTAAAATCCAAATATACATGAAATGTGGTAAAACCTATGATAAGTTAAACCGTTGCTTTTTACGTCTTTTTTTTTTTTTTTTACTCTATGATGCCAATTGGCCGCATGTCAATATTTCGAACGATGATGTTTACTCCATTTGCATACCTCCATAAATGTACTATTTAGTATGTATGAATTTAACGTTTACCATATAATATGAAGCGGCAAAAACTCTCTAACGGTGAGCTATGGTATCATAAGATTTCCACAGATATTTATTTATTTTGTTTAGTTGTCTGATTTTTTTTTGGTTAACATTGCTTATCACGCTATTTATTATTTCACCAAAGTCATAATCCCTAGAAGTGTAATCCATACCTTACACGAAATAATTATCGCTATTTTACATAAGACCTATCGACTCCTGGGCCCCAGATAGGTCAGTCAAGTGATTATCGCGTAAGAAAGAATTTCTATTTCTGAAAATGCCTGATTAACTTCACTAGCAAAATTTGAGGTTACTTCGGGCATTCTAGACAGCTTCATCGGGAAACATCTAATATTTAGCTCACGCACATATGTAGTATTATAACAAAAAAAATTACATTTCACCATATTTCCAATGTAGGTTGTAGCGAGATTATTTAAAAAAAATCCCCTCCATTACAAGTTGTCCCTAATGGCTATGTCACACGCAGCCAGTAGCAAGGACAGTGATACGTTTAGTGGCAACTAAATCGTTTAGTTAAATTTAAGTCACTGTCCGCGTCTGGACAGTGCGTAAATGGTAAGTAGTAAGCTACCGTTAATAAAATCTTTTCGAAATTTTTTTAGGTTAAGTACGCTGTGCGGGCTTTTGTGCAGTTGGGTATGGACTATTCACGCGCCGATTAGACACGCATACAATAAAGTTTTACCGCAAGTCAAGAGTTTATTAAATCACTTAATTAATTGCACGCGTGAACGGGACTGAACACTGTTCTCAGGACAGTGATTTAGTCACAACTGTTTTTTTTTTCTGTTCTTGCTACTGGCTACGTTCAACCTATGCATAAAAAAATCTATGTCTTATGGGGTCCAGGTTTTACAATTAAAAACAAACAAAAACTTTCTCCAACTTTCGCTTACTAGACATACATTTGATTTAAAAAAAATAATGATGGTAGTAAGAGTTTTTCAAATGGTAATACGGGAATGTTTGTTTTTCTTGGAAATGAAAAATCGCGAAACCCATTTTCATAATTTTCTTCTTATATTTTCTATTATATAAAGAAGAATGTCCCGGAAGATTGCGGAAAATCTAGTACGGTTTCCGCTATTTGAATATCTGATCATGACATAATTAAATTAAGCGGATTATTACCTCTACAATAAATGTAAAATTACTCCGTAATGTCATCTATATCATATATCATCTATCTTCTATTATATATATTAAAAAAATGTCCCGGGAGGGCAGTGTTTGCTTGTTTTTTATACAAATCTACAGTTTCATTCCGACCTTGATGAAATTTCGCACATTTGACGATTCAAATAAGAAGAAAACTTTGGGTAGGAGTAGGATTAGGGTTAGAGGTAGGGGTGGGGGTTTGGGTAACAATAATAAGAGTAATAATATAATTCATATAATTTATTCAAAAGATTGGTATTCACTTTGTGGCGTCATTATCAAAAAAAGAATTAAAAATTACTTTGTAATCACCACTTTATTAATATATACAAATCAACATGTTTCGAAAGCGAAGCTTTCCTCATCAGGAATATACAGAATACAAGTTGATATGTATATATTAATAAAGTGGTGATTAAAAAGTAAATTTTAACTCATTTACATAATATATAACTTCGGTTGTGATGTGAGTACGTAACCTTACGTAATATTCAAATTAAACAAATTTTATTTTCAGTACATATGAAATTAATTTATGGCTCAGTTATTAAAAGATTTGGTAGTGTAATGGTCAGCATAGTTGCCTTCCAAGCAGTTAACCTGGGTTCGATTCTAGGCACTGGCAATGTGATAAATATAAATTGTAATTTTTTTAATATCCCGTGATTTTTCAGAAGTCTGCGATAGTTACACAAGGTTTCTCGTTATTAGGTAAGTCACATTTCAAATTACAGAGGCAATATTATTTAAATTACCTTCGAAGACTGCGGCAGCGTATGGAGGTTCGACGGTGCAAAACTACCTGTACCTCTAGATATAAGATATCCTTACCCTCCCCGTGTAAAGGAAGCTCCTTCCGATAGAAAGAGCTTTCGTAGGAACCTAAGTGCAAAGTGCTTTCAAGTCGATGCGCCTCCTTATTCCGCATAATCGGATTACTTGCGACTCTCGCGGGCTTACTGGACCCCTAATGCTTTAAGTAGATTCGTTAACTATTCTAATTTTCATGTTGGTACGGAGAAAATCAAATGCACAGGTAAGATATATTTCTGGTAATTGGGTAAAGTGGAGAGGGGAAGAAGATGGAAAAGAGGAACATTGGGAAGTACTCGGCTCCTCAGATTTGGTCATTAAACATGGCTAAAGCCGTTTTAAGCTACATTTCGACTCTGAATGGTGGTCTTTCAAAAGGGCGATACTAAGCGAATTTATCACGCTGTTGTTTATAAAAACACACCCATCGTGGACAAAAGACCAAAGAGAAATCACTCAAATAAAAGTTTTAACGTGGTATTTTCAGATTACAATTATTAATGATAATTTATTTAAATTGATTTATTCTTCTCTTTTCTTCTTCTAATGATTTTGAGTTAAGTAGGTACACAATAAAATTTTGCGATAAAGTTGATCTGAAACAACCAGAATGTATGGTATTTAATTGTAGATATTTATTATTTTGGTACTACAAAATATCATTACTATCGCAACACCAAGCTACTCACTTCGTCTTTGAAATGTGTTCTTCATATTTAAATGTTTTCACATAATCGCATTTGACAGTTTGTTTTAAAGAATAAAGCAAAAAAGCGTCATAAATGATTTTTTTTTAATTTTGTGTTTTGTATCTGTGAAACTGATTTAGTTATTTTTTTTTAATTATTTTTATTTATCTAACGTCTATGGTTATTTCGATGTAAAAAATTTCAGAGAGGCTAAAAAAATTCTTTCAGTGTAATTATCTTCCCTGCAAATAATTAAAAAAAGTTTAAACATAATTTTTTTTTAGAATATGATGTAGAATCATCTCCTTTCGGAAAGTACCACTATATTTTGAACACCGCTTGGTTAAAGTAAACCATATGCACTTGGACCATTGTGTTTTTTTAAACTTATTTTCATTCCTCATGAACCGTCTTTGTGTTGTTTAAAACCATTTAAATGATCGCAGCGCCCTCAATTTGTGTCTACTTTTAAATGTCAGACTGTACATTTTCAAACATTCAAGGTTAATTCTTATGCACTGAATAATGAAACATGTTGTACAAATTGTACCTGGAAAGAATTAAACTTCTCGCTACCGTGAGGGCATAGCTCATTTTACGGGAGATACGTTTAAATAATAAATTAAAGTTCCCTGCAGTTGGTTCGCAAGTTAGTTAAGTATACATGCCTCATTGGGAGAATAACCTTCCAGTGCTTACTTAATATTTCTCCTCTAATTAGTACCTGCTGTACTTCGACTGGGGCATTGAAGGATTTAAGTGAAACTTTAAGAGAAAATGTCTTCTGATAAAGGCATTATCATTATTATTAGCAATTTCATTTTATTCAGTTTGTCAATTAAATGAAGAAATGTGTTAAAGAGGATCATTGTCTATTGTTATGTATTTATTTACGGTCATATTTACGAACATTATTAAAAATATATATATAAATACATCAGTGTACATACATAAACCATCATTTTAGGAACACATTTAACACAGTGTTTATAAAGCAAAAACAAAGAAATAAATTGAAAATACACTTTGTATATACCACTTTACTTAAAATATATTAATATTTCGACATGTTTCGATAGCAATGCTATCATCTTCAGGAATAAATGAATACGTTTCCCCGCAGGGGTAGGCAGAGAGGACGGACCGCCAAACAACTGGATCTTGGCATACACTTCTTGCTTCATTAACATTCATACAACGCCTCATACATTCTCTTCTGTTATTCCGACTTCTGACATGACCCGACTCTTCTGTTATTCCGACTCTGACATGGCCCGACTCGAGTATTTGATCCACTTGATCGTGCCATGTCTTCCTCGGGCGTCCCCGGGCTCTTCTTCCATTCACATTCGCGTCATATATTCTCCTTACACTCCTTTCTTCGTTCATTCGC
Source organism: Halesus radiatus (assembly GCA_022606495.2). Taxonomy (NCBI): domain Eukaryota; kingdom Metazoa; phylum Arthropoda; class Insecta; order Trichoptera; family Limnephilidae; genus Halesus; species Halesus radiatus. The sequence goes on along the minus strand of JAHDVE020005758.1, from coordinate 23,012 downwards.
TCTATATGCCCAAACCATCTAAGCGTCCCTTTCTTAATCTTGCTCGATTATGGTAAAACCGATGAAAGGTTACAACATTGGTTTTTCTATCTTTTCCAGAAATAAATGATCAGTCATGCAGGCATTTTGCAGTTATCACTGGAGATCCATACCCGGCGAGCGCTTGTAATCGACTGAAGCCCGAGTTATCTCTACGGTGACCCGACAGTTGATCCCTCGACAGTTGGCCCCCCAACAGTTGGCTCCCCGACAGTTGATCCCCCCGACAGTTGATCCCTCGAACAGTTGATCCCTCCGACAGTTGATCCCCTGAAGGATTATTTCTGCTGTACGTCCTCATTTGTAAAGTAAGTATGCAGAGAGGATATGCGGCCGTATAACAAAAGTCGATATACTTATATCTGCAAGCGTCAACACTGTCAACGCTCGTTGAACACCAGATCAGGGTGACGATACTTAGCTCAGCTTTCCTTATTACTGTGCTACAAAGAGGACGCAGCATACCGCTTGCCACACCTATTCTACGGCCAATTTCTCAGTCTTGCCGGCCATCGCTTTAGAATTCAACCCCGAGGTAAACCGCGGCCAAGCAGTAATTGTCGGTGGGTATAAATCGAATCGGGTAACGGTACCGATGGGAGTTAACATTTATATTAATGACATTGGAAAATATTTTTCTTCTAATAATAAATTATCCGCAGATTACAGGAAAATATGTTCTCCCGTCATGTGCACCAATGACTGTATCCGCGTACAAGAAGATCTAAATCGTCGCGTACTTCGCGTATGTACGCAGTTCTCTGGAGTATGCCTCTCAAAATCTTTCTGGAATCTCAGGTACACATCACATACAGAAAGGATTAAGAAAGTGCAAAATAATTTTTTACGAAGCCTCAATTTTCGTGGCTATTGTCCCCGATTGAGTCATGAGAAACCCGTCGCGTTTTTTGGAATTTTGTAACGGAAAGCCGTAGAAATTCCGCATATGTACTAGTTTTTCGAAAAATAGTCACTTCTGTGATATATTGCCCCGAACTACTGAACGAATTCAATTCAAGAGTGCCCATCAGACGAACCAGACAAAACCATACACTAAGCCTCAAAACAAACACATTTATTCACCACACTTCACACATTTTTATCACTTTGTACTGTCAGCCCCCCACAACTTCAAATCTAAAATCAATAAATAACATTCACAGAGTACATTGTTCGAAACTGAGTTTATCCATTCCTTTCTCTTCTCTCCCACTATCCCACTCAGGCTAAACTTTTTTTGAAATTGAATAATTAAGACACTTGAATAAAAACCTATTATTGGTTCAGTTTTTTATTTATACATGTTCGCGATAATTCAGAAATATTGTACACTGTTATATTTCCTAATAAAAAACAGAAATTGGATAACCTGTTTCAACTGTACCCCGTTGGTGAAGATGTTACACTGAGTTTCGTCTCTTCCTATAATTATCACTTCTGTTTTTGCGGTGCTCATCTTTATTCCTGCCGTCGTGCACTGTTCATTGAAGCGGTTGATTCACTCTAGCCTCTCCAGGGACGCGGTTAATCTCGCGATGTCATCTCAAATAATAACGATCTGATTTCTGCATCCGGTGTTTAGCTGTTTCAGCTGATTTGGTCCATGAAAATCATAAGAAGTTTTGGCGATATAGGGCACCCTTGTGTGAAGCCAATTTCCACTTCGAATTCTTACAAAACTTTACCATTAATATGTACGGTGCTACAATTTTTTTTCTTATAAGGATGCTACCTTTTAGCAGTTTACCTCCAACTTCATATTACTATATTTTATTTATTAATTAAATGTGAAATAACACATACCGATTTAATGAAATTTACTTCTACTGGCCATGCTATGGAGACTCATATTAATCTTTCGTGTAAAGTTTACGACTTAACGCCCCGCTAAAGCGTTACGTTTACTAGGACTCTTATTCCAGGCTTTATGTTTTACACGTTATACTTTATGTGGCCGGTTTCACGAATGGCAACATGGAACAGAGCCTTTGCTCGAATCAGAGATTGCGCTTTGTGAAGGGATTAATTATATTCCGGCTGTTGTGAGGGGACAAATTCAGTATCTAATGAAGATATTTGTATGAACCGTTCTATTGTTATTTTCGTAAAATATTAAGAAAATTCGAGTATGGGGGAGTCTTTTACTGTAAAATGGGCTAAATGGGGGGTACTCAAAGATACGTACTCTGTAGTCTGGTCTTGCAATAAATGCTACTAATGATTCATCTATAAATTCTACTCCGGTAGTTAGGAAAATGTAATTCTCTAAAATACCTTCACCGGTTTTCAAACTGCATAGTTATTTGCGATTCTTGCTTTCTGCGATTTCTAGCAGTTGATATTTTTATTGAAATTACCGTTTTACAAAATACAAATAGGTATTCACCTAACATTAGGAACGCCACCGAGTGCAAAGTTTACCTTGTCAAGCAATGTTGTCGGATAATTTCCTGGGCGAAATAACCGTCGGTGGATTCCGTCAGAGAATTGGCTCTTCCTGTCCTTTTTGGCTTTATGAGGTCGGAAAGAGAGGGAAACCATTTAGCGGGAAAGCGTCGCATATAACAGATGTATTAAATGACTCGTAAAATAAATGCTGAATTTGTCTTTTGTGTGTATGGCCTGACCCACGCGACTAAATCAATCAATTATTATCTTCGAATCAATGAATTTGCATTGGGGTAGGGGTAGATGTAGCACATCGCAACCTCAAAACATTACTTCAAACTATTCATAACCCCGGGCAACGCCGGGTACTTACACTTATACTTATTTTTATAGTATCTTTCATCATTATTGCTAAATTCAAATGGAATGGCAATATACGATGTCAGATAAGTACAACAGAGACAGAGCGTATGCTAAATGGGCTAGAACCCAAAGGTACACAAAGTCAAAGGCACACGGGCTTCCATTAAATCTACGTGGAAGGCACTTCTAGTGTGTGTTTTCATTCCATTTTCTTTTCTTTTTCAAATTTGAATAAATACATGTGACACCTCGCAAGAGCACCCATATCTGTACGGAGCTCATACAGGGGAACTGTATCGTCAACTTCATGAGGCGGGTTAAGGAGTAAGAAGAGATTTGTTAAAGCGGACCTCGAAGAGGCCCGAATTAAATGTGGGAGGAAAGATAGCTGGCTCAAGAAAGGTAGTTCATTCTGCACACAGTTTTAAAACACTAACATTTTTATTGGCGCCCCAAGCGGAGTGAATATGAACTACATAAATAAAGACTGAATAATTTATTATGCCAGCCTTATTCTACTGTAGTTATATTTTTAAACAATAGAGTTGCTAGCGTTTTTTTTTCTGGCAATGAACAGTGTTGAATCGACTGAAAGTTGAAACTTTCGATCTATTCTATATTACAGACAGGCAATAGAAGCATTTGAACAGCAGTTGCTACAGTCGATGACATAAAATTGAAGATTAAGATTATTATTATTATTTTTAATATTAACTATAATTACCTATTTCTTTTATTTAAACGGTTTAATTACAATTTTTTTTTGTTACCAGTTTTATTTTGTCTCTGATTTAATTTCAACTTTATTATTAAATTTATTTTATTATTGAAAATAACATTAAATAAAATTGGAGTTCTACAAATTATACATCAAATTAAATCATTAAACAGTTTACTGACATATTTTTTGCGTCTCTTTGAGCTCTGCGATTACAAATCAATTGAAATATAATAGAAATAGAGTAAGTGTGACAGAATAGAGAAGATGGGAACCCGTCTTTACTTTTAGCCCATTTTTTAAAATAGAATTATTACATGCGATTCAATTGTGGTTACATAGGTACGTACCTACGTGAACTTTCTATATTTGGAACTGAAGTAGGTACCTATGTGTTAAGAAAAATATGATTTGTTTTTTAAATCCGGACAAGCGATAAAGTACCTACTTAAAATGTTTTATAACAGAGCTCAACAAAAATCTATATAAATGTATATAATTAATTTTATTGTTATTACTTATTTATTTTCAATAAATCAAATCATTTTTAAGGCGCTGTTTTTGAAAATAAAAACACCTCAACGGTTGTTAGGTTAACATAATTAAGGGTTAGATTAGGTTTGGTTAGGTTAGGTTAGGTTTGGTTTGGTTGGTTTGGTTTGAATAGGTTATGTTAGTTTAGGTTAGGTATGGTTTGGTTAGATCAGTTTAGGTTGATTAGGTTAAGTTAGGTTAGGTTATTTTCGGTTCTGCTCAGTTTGGTCAGGTTGACTGATATGTGCGGGTAACTTAAATTAATAATAATGTTTATTATTAATATTCCTTTGATAGATCAAATTATAAAGGAATGGACTTTTTTTTACAAATACGCATAACTATGGACCGTATTTAGGTATATGTAACTGAACTAAACCGAATGAACTGAGTGAAACGGAGTCTTCTCTGAAGTTCAACCAGGATTCCCTTGGCAGGCCTGCCCCTTGGAATTCTTGGCGGCGTGGGAATGAATGGATGATTGCCCGGTTCCCCGGTGTCCATCGATGCTGTCTGCCAAGGCCCTAGGCCGTTCACGGTGGCCATGTGGGATATTGAAACGTTCTGAGGTTTTACGAACGTCGGTCTCGGAAATACTCCGGAATCGAAAGGATTATTTTCCCCGGGAGTTAGATTTATATATTAATACAAGATACCACAGCGGATGGTCAAGATGTACATCGATGAGGATCGAAATACCGGTTTTACTCCCGGCCCCATATTAATAAAACCACGATGACTGATTTCTTTTTGGGAAATAATTTCTGTGGAGGGTGTTTTAGAGGATAGGTAAGAGTGAAGCTGGCTCTGGAAGAGACCCATGTTGTAGGAGGGAGGAAACACAGAGGCCGGCAAATAATTCCACTGTCGATCTGTTGAACACAAGAATGGTCGTAGAAACGACCTGTTCTCGTGTGACAAATGTCAACCATGTGCAAATGTTGGGCGCGCGTTTGGCGTATTTTCTGACTGTGCACCTACGCTAGTTCCTCAGAGCATCTTCCATTAAAATACCGGTGGAACAAGGACAGCATTCCCACCTGACGCCTGTGCTCCAAAGATTGCAATCCGTTTGTTAAGACAGGCGAAAAGATAGTTGTGCATTATTAAAGTATCTGCGGGCTCCGTGCAGTGATGATTTTAGTGTACAGCGCTATCCGCGATTTATCACCACTAGTTAACTCAGGCACATTGCCGTTGGTTGAAATACTCGCGATAAAATTATAAATTAAAATAAATCTAGTTTAGACAAGTCGAGTTGAGTTTGCCTGTCTTTGACGGTCCCAATTCAAAAAGTAATCGGAAGCGAACGCTGGATACGTAGGCAAAGCTGCACGACTAGTGACTGCGCTAGGCAAACGCGAGGCTAGAATTCGTCTACACAAGTACTTAATTAATTATTTTGGTTAGGAAAATACTTATTAAATTTTAATAATTATTTTCGTAACAAATACTAAATTAAAGCTGTCACATTATGATTTAAATTGGGGAATAATACAGAATAATTAATTAATTAAGAAAAACGCTAGTATTTATTATTATTTATAAAATACAATAAAAAAATATGTACAAATATATCGAAAATTTCATCTTAATATCTACACATTATCTCAAAATCCACAGTTTCTTTTAAGAATCTTTCATACCTTTTGATCTTTTCATTTAATTACTATTTACATTATCAATTACCTTCACTCTGGTTTTTTCAGTATATGTTTTTAACTTTGTTCATTGAGTTACATTTTTTTATAGTATTTGGAATTAAGTTAAATAACTCAGGTATATAGTATTCCAACGTTCTTTGTCCGTACTTATTTATAAATTTTTGAGCTATTAAACCATCCTTGTCTGTGAATCTTGCAAGCTCATATTATCGCAAGTTGGGATATTTTAAAATAAATTAATTTATTAATATATACATATCAACATGTTTCGAAAGCGATGCTCTCCTCATCGGGAATATATAGAATACTAAAAAATAATAATGTCAAGTATATACAAATTATAAACATAAATTTCTAATATAAATTTGTTACTCAATGTTTTATAATAATTTTTTATTAACATTTTAATTGTGTTCTATGTTTATCATTTTTCTATACTTGACACTATTATTTTTTAGTATTCTATAAATTCCTGATGAAGAAAGCATCGCTTTCGAAACATGTTGATATGTATATATAATATCACGTACTTTTAGTCTTTCATAAACATTATGTATCATTCTTGATGTACTTTTATTTTCTATTAATTTAATTTATTCACTACTGTAGCAAGTTCGCAGTGCTCCGCACCTCAAACAAGAGAGATCTTTCTCTATTGAGTTGGGCATTATTTGTAAAATAAATTTATATTATAATTAGCTATTATATCTGTACTATTAAATATTCTATGTGTATTTATATTAAATAAAAAATATATGTATATGCGTATTAATAAAGTGGTGAATAAAAAGTAATTTTTAATTCATTTAATAACTAACCACGTTTCTCCGCAGGGGTAGGCGGAGTGGATGGACCACCGAACAACTCGATCTTGGCATACACTTCTTGCTTCATTCACATTCATTTATCGTCTTATACATTCTCCTATGTTATTCTGACTTGTGACATGGACCGACTTAAGTATTTGATTCACTTGATCGTGCCATGTTTTCCTCGGGCTTCTTCGGCTTCTTCTTCCATTCACATTCCCGTCATGTATTCTACATTCTTCACATTCTACATTATATGCATTTAAATAAATAAATAAATTTTATTTTAAATTGATAAATTAGGAATGAGAAAGCCCGGGGAATGCATATTATTAATGTGCTTTGATACGGCTGTACATTTTAAACAAGATTCCACCAACGTCACATCATCGCAGTTTAATCTCCGTAAGACGGAAGTACTACCTTCGAAAAGTTTGCTTCCACTTCCTCTCGCTTATGAAACCACCCTTATATTGTGAGTTTAATCTTAAACAAAAACATTAGCCCTCCCATTCATCTCCTTATCCCCTTCCGCAAGTTGGGGGGCGGAGATTCTGGGGGGGGGGGGTGGTCGGCGAGAGGAATAAAAAGAGAAAAATGAATGAATTGGGAGCAGTAAAAAGCAGCGCAGAGGGGGCGGCAATAAATTCTGTATAATCCAGAAAGCATCTGCAAGGGTAGACACTAGGTGGTAGGCAGATGCTAGGGGTGACCAACAGTTGGTCGCCGAGTATTCACCGAGTACACAATACAGGCGTTGTAAGAGAGACAAAGCGCTGTATTTTCATTGGCTCTCTCAGGGCTAGAGCCAAAAAGCACTAAGTCAGAAGCTACATCGGTTTCCATCCAAACCTATATGGAAAGCATTTCTAGTGTTTTTCTTTATTCTATGCGCATAAGATTCCCAACTGAGACCAGCGGGACTACGGCATTAACAATAAGAGTATGCTGTGAAACTGAAAGACGTGGGAAGGAAAATGACACGGAAATGTAAAAGAGGCAGGTTTACAAGTACCTGGCTATTCATTTCTGGTAATTAAATATCCCTTGTTCTATTTACCTGCACCGGGTTTCGAAACCGCGATCACAAATCGCGTTAGGCTTCCTCACGCATTATGTGAATATCACCTATTAGACGTAAAGGTCACAAAGTATTATACACCTATTACGTCATTTAATGAGTTTTACTTCTAAATGGACGATATCGTCGCTCACAACACAAGCAGGTGTATCTCATATTTGACAAATTAAAATAATTTTGGCAAAGAAAAATGTATAATTAAAACCCCGTTACCGATAGATCCTCTCTCACCTGGAAATTTGCTAAATATATATAAAATTAGCCCTTTGTGTTGTGGACGACGATATGTTCTCAGATAATATAAAAATTTTGGCAAAGAAAAATGTATAATTAAAACCCCGTTAAAGAAACATCCTCTCTCTCCTGGAAATTTGCTAAATATATATAAAATTAGCCTGTTTGTGTTGTGGACGACGATATGTTCTCAGATAATATAAGAATTTTGGCAAAGAAAAATGTATAATTAAAACCCCGTTACCGAAAGATCCTCTCTCTCCTGGAAATTTGCTAAATATATATAAAATTAGCCTGTTTGTGTTGTGGACGACGATATGTTCTCAGATAATATAAGAATTTTGGCAAAGAAAATGTATAATTAAAACCCCGTTACCGAAAGATCCTCTCTCTCCTGGAAATTTGCTAAATATATATAAAATTAGCCTGTTTGTGTTGTGGACGACGATATGTTCTCAGATAATATAAGAATTTTGGCAAAGAAAAATGTATAATTAAAACCCCTTTAAAGAAACCTTCTCTCTCTCCTAGAAATTTGCTAAATATATATAAAATTAGCCTGTTTGTGTTGTGGACGACGATATGTTCTCAGATAATATAAGAATTTTGGCAAAGAAAAATGTATAATTAAAACCCCGTTACCGAAAGATCCTCTCTCTCCTGGAAATTTGCTAAATATATATAAAATTAGCCTGTTTGTGTTGTGGACGACGATATGTTCTCAGATAAAAAAGAATTTTGTAAAAAAGAAGAACATGTGAGGCGATGTAATACGGAGTAATGCAAAATCATATTATTTTAAAATATTTTATTTTGAGTACTGGACAAGAGTCCCAGATGTTCCCAACGATCTGGAGCCAGTGAGACTATGGCGTACCCATTTGGGGTATGTTGTGAGGCTGAAGGTAGTGGGGAGGGGAAAGAGATGAAGAAGAGGAAAGTGGGGAAAGTACCTGGCTAATCACATCTGGTCGCCAAACACGGCTAAAGCCATTTCAAGAAACGTTTCGATTCTGAATGGTGGTCTTTCACCGGGGCGATACTGCAAGTGCCTACCGCTGTGTTTTTGGTATGAAAATTTAATGGATTAGAAATATTATGAATAATACTGCAAGTAGAACAAACCAGGCATTTTTTGGGTGAATCTTCTTATAATCTTAATAAAAAATAATGTATCCGATCTAAAATACTGTTTAAAAACGCCAAAATTTCCTACTTATGAACCCCTTTTCGTATATTGTTGTACTGTTCATTATGGCAAATAAATTTTTTTAGAACATGACCGAAACACATTTAAATATTTATTTCTGAGATCTAAAAAATTAAATAAAACACGCAGTTTGGTGGTGTTTTTTTTTTTTGGCAAATCGAAATATACGGCCGGTGTTAAGCGGGAATTTCAACCCTTTCGCCACCTGCATAAGGGGCGCGTGATTTCATTCCAATTTTACGACGTGAATAACCTTGATACCTGTAACGAACGTGCGAGTGGTATTTTTAAAGTGAGTGATACAATTTAAAAGTGAAACACCGATACAGGTATAGAAGAGTTCACAGCTACGTAAAGTGACTGTTCATTGCCATCTGTCATCCAAAATAAAACAAAACATTGTGTTAGTTACGGTCTCTTATCTTTTATTCAGCAATCCGAATATCACAATAAGTACTCACTACGGCCGTAAGTCTTAAATGTTAAAGATCGTTTTATATTTGGAGGTAGGTATTAATCCTAACGAGCGCGTCCAAATAATTGGCCCGACTCGCGGGCCTATATTGCGAACCCCTGCAGTAGGCAGTAGGCAGGTAGAGGGCGTTCGGTCTGGGCTGTGTGGGGGCAAGTCCCCTACCTGTTACAGTATCAGAAGGGGGCCTGGATGCGAGATTTTATGCAACGTACGTGATTTTCCACATTTTTCTGATACGTGCGTCAGCGGGAAGGAAATACGCTAAAACCTCCAATGTCATTAATAAGCTGCCTCTAACGATCTTAGTTACGCCCCCAAATGCATACATTTAAATGTGAATTCAGGAGCGTGATAAACAAAACGTTATTTGATCGGGTTTGTCCACAGCCGTAGTCGGACGGATAGGGTTCGAGACTTGGAGCAGGTGAGGTATTCGACAGAATTTTTGTCTTTGAACACCCCTCAAACAAAATTGAGAAACTTAATTTTTTTTGTCATACATCTACTGTTCGGTATTTATAGTAAGATTATCATTTAAATTATTTTTATCCAATGTTATTCTTTGTTTCAATCATTTTAAATTATGTGGCTGCGCTCTATTTCATGTGAGTACCGCAAGAGAGTCCTGCTGCTCCCAACCGTCTGGAGTCAGTGAGGCTATGGAATCCCCAATTGGGCTATGTTATGAGACTGAATATAGTGGGGAGGGGAAGGATATGGGGAAGAGGATGGTTGGAAAGTATCTGGCTCTTCAAATCTAAAAGCCAAACACATTTCGAGGTACGTTTTGATTCTGAATGGCGGTCTTTCACCAGGGCGATACTGAAAGTATCTACCGCTCTGGAACGTGCCGCAAATATACTATCTATTATTTATGAATAAAAATTGTGAAGTAACACGAATTAATGAAAAAAAATTACTTGCGCACGCCGGGATTTGAACCTGCGATCTTCGGATTCATAGCTGAGGAACGAAACTACTCAACCACGGAGGCCGTCAACCACTTTTATATAAGATATCACTTTTTACTCAGTGCAGCAAACGCAGTCAAAAATACACTATTTTTCAAAATCAAATCATTGTAACTTTCGCCTTAAATTGTTAAACATATAAATAACATCAACTGCATAAGTCATCCCTATTTTCTCTTAGTCTTACTTACTGTAGAGATATTTAAGCCTTGCTTAACCATTGTATTATTTAAGCAGAGATATAATCAGTATTAACAACGACAGTGTTTTTATCTAACAAGTAACAATCACCCATTCGCTTCAAGATATTCTCAATATATTCAATCCATCCAAAAGTCCAAGACTTACAACCTTGGTCAGATCGGGGCCTTACTGGCGCAGACAACTATATGTATAGTTGAAAATATTGATCAATTTAAGTAAGTGAAAACGAAACAGCATTTCAATTCATTATAACACCTGCGGTCGATGCTCTCAGTATCGTCCAGTATTGATGAAAAACTACCATTCAAAATCGAAACGTTGCTTAAAATGACTTTGGCCATATTTGGTGACTTGATTTGAATAGCCAGGTACTTCCCAACCTTTCCCTTTCCAATCTCCTTCCATTCCCCACTCCCCCTCAGCCCCACAACATAACATATCCCATTTAGAGATGCCATATTATTCTGTGATAAATCGACATACTTTTGAAAAGTGATATAAAATTTTTAAAAGTATGAAAAAGAACTATCTTTAAAGCATAATCTAACCTAGTTAACTCAGTTTGTTTGTTTTTTGTTTTAATTTTTCATGAGTCGTTATAAATCACTTCTAAAAAGTGTACCGATTTATCACTGCCCCGAATTGTCCGGTTACTGAGCTGTTGGGACTCTTGTGCTGTATTCAAATAATAAAAAATATATATTGCTTGCATTTATACGAGAAGTAAGTTAAGAGGTGACAGGAAATAAAATTAGGATTTAAAAATCGTCTTGGAAACGCATAACGCCATACTGTCATTATTTTAAATAATTTCTATTGCGGAAAATAAAAATTCAGAAAACATCGCCATCATTCGGCGCGACCCCTCGCAATAAAATATTTTTTAAAACCACCCTCCAAATGATTGCAAGTCGTTGAAGGCCACGTCTCCTATTGATTTTTCCAACCCCCCGTTTTCGATGCACCCGACGCGAAACAACACGCACATAAGTTCATCTAAATATTCGAGGGTGGAATAGTTAGGGGAGGTTAGGGAACAATGGACCGGGCGCAGCATCCTGAACTAAACACCCTCCTAGCAACCCCCTTTCACTGTGTGCGCCTTCTCGGTTTATAACAATAATAACAGAAAGCTAATTCAAAACCGTACATGTAAACACCGCAGAACTCTGCATAACAGTCATGATATAATATTGTAAATGCATAGTAAATAATACATGGAGATGCCCTAATACGCCAGGGGAAGAAACCAATATAAGAGGAGCGCGGAGCGAGCTAGGCGTGCCACCAATTTAAGTAAAACAGCAACTGAGTAAAAGGGTTCGGATTGCTTATAAAAACCGAATATTTTGCTAGAGTATTTAGGTTGACCCTATTTATAAATGTTTTGTAATTTGCTTACCGCAGTCGAAATCACGCGAAACAAACGTGGACGGCAGTTGAACTAAGATGATGCCAAAATGTGTGTCACGTGACCTTTCGCTCCAGCCGTCGACAAAGGACTTACAGAAAGTTAATTAATCTTGACGAAAGTGATTGTCAAATATGATTTTAAAGAAATGGTTAAACAATTAACTTTTTTTTAACTAAATTTATTTATTCAATCTTTCGTGTGTCCTTACGGGGATACTCCACACCAAGATCAAATTGTACATGGTTTATATACATAAATTAAGTAAAGTTATTTTGTTGTAGTACAGTGAATCATATACAATTATGACTAAAACATACTACATATCTGATTTTTGTTTATATTAAGTATCTACTCTTCTTATTGTTAATTTTTACCATATTGTATCACATATAACGGCAAAGTTCTTCGAATCAATACTTCATAAACACATGCTGTCTCAAGTAGAGCCGTTTATAATATTGGAACAGCATAGGTTTAGAAAGGGCCGATCAACAGACACGAACCTATTAGGACTCACAGATTATGTATCCAAATATTTAGTTAAAGGCTACCAAGTAGATTACTCATACAAAAAAGATTTTTTTAAAGCCTCTGATACTGTACACCATGACATCTTATTAAAGAATCTGTCAAAAATAGGTTTTTCTTTACAGTTTCTAATATTCTTTGCCAGCTATTTTAATGGAAGAAAACAATTTGTATCGTATGGAATATTCTTGTCAAAAATATTTATTGTGCTCTCTGGAGTTCCTCAGGGCTCTAATTTAGGCCTCCTCATCTTTTCTATTTTTATTAACATTGAGTATTCTACATTTCAGGTTTCTTATTTCCACTGATGACCTAAAACTTTGTTCTTAGAAATATTAATTTTAGAAGACTGCAATCGACTCCAATCGGACATTGGTAGAATTATTGATTGGAGTAAGAGAAATCAGATTGAGTTCAATATTTCTAAACGTTTCATTCCTTCTTTCACAAGGACGTGTCATACTTGGTTTTACCGGTGTACTATCGTGTTTGATACTAGGCTCACATTTCATGCTCATATTGAAATGACTTTTAGCACTTCATTGAAAATGCTGGATATCATCTTATGTACTACAAAGAATTTTATAGACACCCGGGTTTTCTCATAAACTCATTAGTAAGGAGTAGGCTTGAGAGTGGGTCGGTGGTTTGGAGCCCACATCAGGTGAAATATTGCCACATGCCGGAGAGGGTTTAAAATAATTCTTTGAGATTTATCTATCTAAGGAAGTATGGCTACACCAGTGGCTCTATCCTATCGACTTTATTTTAGGTATGTTTGGAATAAACGATCTGCGGGTCAGAAGGGATGTACACATTGTTACATATTTCTTCAGGATACTTGGCGGATGGTTTGAAAACTTGGCTATCATGGAGAGCATTCATTTCTATGTTCCCGATGGTTATCTCCGTCACCAACTGCATAGACTGTTTTATCTCCCGGCCTGCAGGACCAACTTGCCAATGGCCATGCCGGTGGAGAGGGCAATCTTGCTGTTAATAGAATCACTTCGGATATCGACATATTTAGCATCAATGAAGCTGCGTTTAAACATAAAGCTTTGTTGCTACTTGTATAATACCAGTATGTGTTTTATGCAATTTTCTGGAATTATTTATGACCACCTTCTTTCTTTTAATCTATTATTATTTTGGATGTTGTACATCCTGTCTTTTTTAATCATATCTTTAAAAATGCCTTAAAACGTAATTTTTGTAATTTTTTAAAAAAGAATACTGAATTGAATTGAATGGATTTAATGTATTCGGTATGAAAAAGGGCAATGGGCTTTCAATAAAATAAATAAATTATTAAGCCATCCAAAAAAAATTCAAGCGAAATTGCATAATAATAACGAATAAATAAAACTCTTATGCGGGAATGTGTAATTAAGACATTTCAGGAAAAATAAAGGATTGTTGAATATAGTGTATTTAATTTTTAATTATTTTTTATTGAAGTTTAAAAACCTCATTATCATATTTAATCATTGAGAAGATAATATTAACATAACTTAAATGAAACATGAAACCAAGATGAGACTGATATCTTTTTATTTCCTGTTGTTTTTTTCGGTTGCATGTTTCATTTAGGTTATGTTAATATTGTCTTCTTCAATGATTAAATAGTATATTTACTTTAAGTATTAAGTAGTTTAAGATATAAGAGAAAAAAAAAGTGTTTAAATACATGGTGTGATACGAAATTAACAATCCAAAACAAAAAAAAACAGTGAATCAATCGGCTCAGAGGTAAACTATCGCATGTCCGCATATTTGGCAATTAGACTATTCAGTATATACCGAATCAGAATGTTCAATTTTACAATTTTTCTGATATACTTTGTCAAGTTTGTAATTATCAATGGAAAAGGAAATAACTGTTTGTATATTATCGCATATCCACTTTCTACCTGAGAGAGTAGAATAACTATTTACCCACTTCGATGTAAAGAATGCAAGGCTGATGTAAGCGTAGTGAGCAATATTAAGAAAGGGACGCTTAGATGGGTTGGGCATGTAGAGCGAATGAATGAAGAAAGGAGTGTAAGGAGAATATATGACGCGAATGTGAATGGAAGAAGAATCCGGGGACGCCCGAGGAAGACATGGCACGATCAAGTGAATCAAATACTCGAGTCGGGCCATGTCAGAAGTCGGAATAACAGAAAAGAATGTATGAGGCGTTGTATGAAAGTGAATGAAGCAAGAAGTGTATGCCAAGATCGAGTTGTTTGGCGGTCCGTCCTCTCTGCCTAACCCTGCGGGGAAACGGCGTGATGATTAGTTAGTTAGATAATTTAATGTTTACATTATCAATGAAATTCTTCCGTTTATCGGCATATATGTAACCTTGTTCATCGAGATATATTTTTTAATAGTATTTGGCATAAAATTAAATGTATTTCAACGTTCTCTGTCCTTACTTATTTATAAATTTCGGAACCATTAATAATTAATATCATTGCTTTTGAAACTAGTTGTATGTATATGTTCTAATCTTGATCTAATCTCCGGGTTAATTACATGTTGAATTATAATATTGAACTATAGTACAATTTATAGGTTTGACATGTAAAATTGACGCACTCTGGAACAACAATAATGTATCATTCCTCTGTCTATTAATTGTTTTTGTGTTTAATTCGTAGAACTCCAATTAATTATTATTTTTTTTAATTTAATGTAAATCAAATTTAATAATGTTATTATTGAGTTCTGTTTCAATTTAATGTAAATCAAATTTAATAATGTTATTATTAAGTTCTGTTTCAATTTGCAGTTTGGCAGTTTGGAAATTGGCAGTTTTGGCAATTGGCAGTTTGAAAATTGTCTAGAACGTCGAAACAGCTGTCACAATAATAATAACTAAAAATACTTGCAGAACTTAATAATAACATTATTAAATTTGATTATCGTTCATTTTTTTTTTGAAATGTCTCTGCCTCTAAGTACTAGGTAGTTTTACAATAGCGTTTTGAACCATTTCAAGGTAGTTTTAGTGGTATTTTCTCATATTATTATCCATAATATGTCACTGACAGAATCTCTCGTAAGATATTATCTTATACATATAGAGTTTCAATTAGTATAAATATTTTTAACCTATAAATTCTGCCAGCAATCGATCAAAGTCTTTCATGGATTTTTTTATGTGTTCACAGTTTATATGACGTAAGTGCCCCTTTTTAACTCTGAGCTAGTGAGAAAGCTAGTGAGCCTCACTCTTGTTTCGAAACTTGAAGATAATTAAAAACAGTACAGATCGATACCCACCCCCAGTCCTGGTAACCGGTGGAGGACTGACAAGGGTTGTGGAAGGAGGGGGTGGGAGAGGTAGGACTAAGGGTTGGGGGGATGGCCGAGTGGTAAGGGTGCATGTGACGGTCGGAGTTTCGGTACCCCACCCAGCCTGTGATTACTATTATTACGTCGCAGAATGTACCGACGATTGGATACACTACAGCCATGACTGACGCAATCATTTTAAACTGTAGTAATTATTCAAAATTACGTAGATAGACTGGTAATTATTCTCAGTATCGCTCTTGTGGAAGACCACCATTCAGAATCGATACGTTGTGTCAAATTTTCTATAACCGTACTTGGTGACCACTGAATATACCGGTATTTACCAGCCTTCCTTTTTCTCATCTTCCCATCCCCATTCAGCCTACAGCCTGACAACATACACCAATTGAAGATGCCATATTCCAACTGGCTCTGGACAGCTGGAAGCAGTTGGGATTGTTGTGTGATCTCAACGTTAATAAAGTAATTTTTAAAACTTATTATAGTTTGAGATGGATAACTTTGTAAACGGTCTGAAAGGGGGATATAGAAGCCATGTTTTTTTGTTATTCGACTGTCAAAGTATTTTCAATTGGTCGTCTTCAAATACAATTTAATTTTAAATAATATTATACGATTAAAATGTGAAATCTGCGATAAATAATGCACGACAGATTGTTTAAAATTTTTGTCATCGGTGGAATTTAAAACCTATAAAACAACCCGAAAATAAATAAAAATATTATTTTTTGCATTTACTCAATTTTATATTGTAAATACCATTTTTGATCGGTTACTGTATATAATTTATGATAATGTTTTGATAAAAAAAGAACTTCTTTATTTTTATTGTTTTTTTAAGTTAATAAGTGTATTATTTTATTCTTACTATTATTTGATGATTACTGTATTTTGTTTCCGAAAATACTTATGATGGTGTGCGATAAATAATTTATATAATTTGTAGTTTTAAGTATGATTTTGGTTTTAAAAAGTTAAAAAAAAAATTTTGTATTTAGATAATAATATTTTTTTCCAAATAAAACATTCAGGAATTAATTTTACACCGGTATCCACAATATCTATAGTGTAGACGCCAGCGACTGTAAAGTTATTCATGTCGAGCGGTACTTCGTTTCTTTGGAGATTTAATTTTATTAATTTGAAAACATGTTATTACACGTGTGCTTTACAAAGCAAGAAAAAAAGGTACGTAATTGTAATTACTTCACTAAATGACTTTTTTTCGACGATTTAACGCGTGGGAATTTTTTAGCAAAGCACAGTCAAAGTTATAACGAGTTTTTAGAAATTTTTTTCTCATAGGTAAAGAAAATTCTAAAAACGGCTCAAAGCTCTCTTTTGTTCCGAGCGTGAATAGAATCCGCCATTCAAAACAAATGTTTTCAGTGGAATATTTTTTACCAAACTAACTTAAATAATCTCTCCAATTCCAGAAAAATCCGCGAGCTCCGGTGCTGTTCACTCAGTGTACAGTGTACACTTTTTGAGTTTTGTTATTGTTAAGTTTCAAGAATTTAGGTAATAATTATAAAGATATTGTCGACATATATAACACATCAATATCAATATATAAACATATCCCTTTGGATCAGTCCCCCCGGCCCCTGACCTCCCCCGTCGCCAACTTCACATAACTCCTGAATGTAAAACTATGTACCTTGTTTTGCCGAAGCGATCATTTCAAAATTTCTTTTTTTCTTTTTTTTGCTAGTGTATCTATCTACGGTCTACTCATAGTGTCCCCTTTTAAGAGTATTATTCTGTGTTATTTATCCTAAATATATGGATAATAATTCATTGTCTTTGCTTAAATACATTCTTGAATATAATGGAAACGATCACGCTGTCATTTGTATTAGCGTCTTGCAATATATCGTAAGGAATAAATACAGTTAGATTTTTTTTTTTCAATTTAACATATATGAAAACTTAGAACAAGCGTATTTAATTTTGATAATTTAATTGCACCTCTTTATATGGTCTATAAATAATGTGTAATGATAGCCTGTCCAAAAAAAAAATGGATGTAATACAGGAATAATGTAAGAATAGGAATTAAGATATGTACAGCGCCCTTGAGGTGATTTTTCACAAAAACGGCGCTATAAAAATCATCCGATTATTATTATTATTAATATTATATCTTATTTAAATTTATTTCGACAACAGAATTAGTCTAAATGAATAAATGACCTACCTCTGCTTCGAACTGATTAATTTGTTATTATGATAATTGGATGATTATTTTATTCTAACTAAGAAGATATTGTTAAAAATCTTCATTTACATAAATACTGACAAATATTATTGCAAAAAAGTGTTGCAACAAAAATTTAAGGACTGGACTTAAACATAGACATTTCTCGACATTCTGAGCGATGGAGATTGGTATTCAAAATGAGTAGAAAGAGAAAATGGTATATATATATATATAACTCTTCTGAAATTGAAACAAATATGCATATTACGGAATAGGCCCGCCGCCGGCCTAACTCCCTCCGAGCGGCTCAATCGACATTTCGACGTCTGTTCGCGAAACAGGAACTTCTGGATTAGACCTACTCGGAATATCAAATACTTTTATTTAACTTAATTTAATAATTTAATTTACTCAACCTCGTCGTAGTGGTGTTGAAATAAGTCATGAATAGTAAGAAATAATCAAATAAAATCACTAAAATGCGGAATTTGACTTTAAAGCTCACCATTTCGGCCCTGTAACTCGTTATATATAACACTTATAAAACAATGTTTGAACGTAAAATGTAAGGAATTTTATTTTATTTTAGTTATTCTTACACAATTTTGTCGTAGGATTAACTGTTGGGGAACTATTTCGGAAAAAACAATTTTTGGCACCTTTCATCAAAGCAAAGGTCACACAAGGTCGAAATTTGCCTTTTTTCGAGGCCCCTTTAGAATATAAAGACAAAAAAGTTTTATTCCACCTTTTGCATAGCAAAAACCCCCGCTGAAAACGGGAAGATACCCCGAAACACCCGGACGCGCGAATTTAGCAAGTGTTTTCATCCAGTATTAACGTTCGGAACGCAGGCATGGACTCTTACCAAATATATATTAGAAAGGGACAATTTCCACTTGTAAAGGTAAGGTAGAATTGATCTAGCTTTATGCACCGTCGATTTAACAAAGCGCTAAATAAATTTCATTTACAATAATTATCTTCTTTGGCTAATCCATCGTATTTGAGATAAAGGCAAATATGTGAACATTCGTGTCCGTCGTTCGGGCGTTGTAAATGCTTCGACGCGTTCTGAACCCCCTCCTCCAGGACCCCACATCCTGAACCTACCACCTCCACAACCCCTACTCCATCACCTTCCCCTCCCCGACAGCCTCATCGCTGGCTATGAAAGCGCCCCCTGCTGTCTGCCACCCCCAGGATTACAACAGGAGGATAGATGAGGCAGGCTTGGTCAATTATTGCACCTAGAATGGACCAATGCAACAGTGTTTTATTTGGTAGGAGTTTTTTGATAGGAGTTTGGGGATTTATAGTATTTAGTTTATATTACGGCGTTTGAGGAATGTCTTTAATAAGAAGACTTACCCTAAGTCAGAAGGTGATTTATTATATTCATATGTTTATTAAATTTAACAATTATGATCAAGGTATTGGATTAACGATATAGAAGTAATCATAAAAAATGTGCCTCGTCTATTCCTGATAAACTATTATGTTTCCCTCACACATATCGTATTTATGTATTTTTCTTATGCGTTTTCCTAATCTCTTGCTTTAATTTTACACCTTTTAATAATATTTCTTTCTATATTTGTTGTCATTTCCTTAGACGAATAAACTATGTAATGTTGTTAAGATGTTCATTATATAGTTTACCGATAGTGAACATATAGCCAATATAAATTAGATCTTGAAACATTGAAATAGATTGACAAATCTATTTACTTTAGATTAGGTTAGGTTATGTGTTTCTACTATTTTGGTACGAGAACCGATGAAAGCAGGAAAACACTCTTCAAGGACCTCTGGTAGAGGGTTGTAATGAGACAATACTTCGTTTATGATATATGACAAGTCCTTCTCTCTGGTACTAGACCTTTACTTGTCTCTTATCCAAATATTACTGGTAAACTTTCTTGGTTCCCTTCTTAAAAACTACTAACATGAACCGTACTGGTTCTGGTATAAAACGCTACTCTACTGAACCTTCTTGGTTCTTCTCTTGAAAACTACTAACATGAACCGTACTGGTTCTGGTATAAAACGCTACTCTACTGAACCTTCTTGGTTCCTCTTTTTAAAACTACTAACTCCCCAAAGCAGTTGTCACACTATTTATTTAGTTATAAGACAAAGAACATTCAAATTCATTCATGGAAATTGGGAACGGCTTACCTACACGTGTTAATAGTTAACACGTGTATGGGAACCAATATATTTAATCTAAACATGAATACACGGGAGACAAAGGATTTAAACGAATTATTTAACCTTAATTTGGTACAGGGCAGACCTGTTAATTGATTTTATAAACAAACTGAGAACAAATACCTTATATGAAGATGAATTACTTCATGCACGTGTGATAAAACTCAAAACACAAATTCATTACATAATTCTAATACAACATTTCTGTGTCAGACGTGTGGCACACAAACGAACTGTAGGGGCAGCTGAACCCGATCTGCGTAGAGGGCGGGAGGGGAGGGAAACACGACACATCGTTCCCTCTGCAAGGAGCAAAAAGGCGGCAAGACGTCCGACACAATTTCTTCAAAAAGCCTATTACCAAAATAATAACATATAAGACATCCAATTATTATAATTCTAAACAAAGTAACATAGAAATGGGTGGTGAAACATTGTGATCATAATATACCAGGCCAGAAGTTAAAGTATATTATTTTGTGTGGCTAAATTAGTTAAAGAAAGTAATATCACGTTTTGGAAAAACATTATCTATTGGACCTGCATTATTTTTTTTGCGATTGATTGGATTGAATCTTAAATTTCATAAGAGTTTCGCCCGAATTTAGAGCCATAAAAACATTAAGAAGCATTTTTTATTATTTAATTACACCGACATAATAATATTTATGGTTTGAATAAAAATTAGATATTTTGCGGTTGTTTTGGGATAGTCAACGATAGTCAACAAGTCTTTCACAAAGTGTTTTAAATAAATTTATGATATATCTTATAGTATTCAATAGTACTCTTTTTTATTTTCTGTTCTTATCGTAGACCGTGTCTTTTCTTTACTATTCTATGGATATAACTTTAATTTGTTACTTATTCCATAGAACCTATTAATCAAAGCATTTTAAGTAAAGGTATAATAAGTCTCATACTCGTACTATTTAAAAATAATATTTTTCCTTTTCTTTCTTATAAATATCAATATGTAAAATAGTGTTTTATTTCTTGGTTAATAAAATTTATTAAACAGAGTAATTAAAGTCAAGTCTTACGTCCCGAAGGGAATTGAAATCATTAATCATTTATGAAATGTGTACGAATAATACATTTTTTCAATAGATGTAAAATCACTTTGTGGTGTCATCTTTTATCAAATGAATAAGAAATATTTTTTGCTGAGCACTATTTAACATATAAGTATCAACATGTTTCGGAAGCGAAGCTTCCCTCATCAGGATACAAAGTATACAAGTTGGCTTTAGGTGTGAGGGAAGCTGCGCTTCCGAAAATTTTTGGTATTTGTATGCTAATAGTGGTGCTGATCGTCGATTATGGTTATCAAATGTGACGAGAATTTGAAATAGTCTGAAAAATAAACAATAATTTATTTATAATTTCTTCAAAATATTGGTATTCATTTTGTGGCGTCATTATTAATAAATTAATTAAAAATTACTTTGTAATCACAACTTTATTAATATATACATATCGACATGTTTCAAAAGCGATGCTTTCCTCATCAGGAATATACAGAATTACAGAATACAGAATACAATATATTCCTGATGAGGAAAGCATCGCTTTCGAAACATGTTGATACGTATGTATTAATAAAGTGGTGATTACAAAGTAATTTTTAATTCATTTATTAATAATTTATTTTTTAACTAATCTATCTAGGATCACGCACCAAAGGGAAATTTGCGTATACTTCTTATTATTGTATTTATTAAATGGACAGTGGCTTCTTTAAACATTTATTACCAAAATGTTCGGGGATTGCGCTAGTGCAGCAACAGTTTTAGTGAACAAACGATTTTTTTAAGGTCGAAAGGCTCGAATATACAAAATGTTGAGTATGTCAAAATAATAGATTTTGTTTGACTTTTCGCAGTTCGATACAGAGGCATCGATATAGTTTTCTTCAGAAGAAAAGCAATCCTTTCAATCGAAATGCTTTTAAAACTTACTCACCAGCCACTGCCGGCTCTCTCCCACAGCACATAAACAAACGGTAGAATCAGAATGCACTCCATATGTAAGCAGTTATTTTCCAGCAAAAAACTACAAAAACGTCCGCAACAATAGCGCGAAATGACATCCGAAGAACCAGCCACGCGTTTCCCAGTAAAATGAACAATTTATTACCATTCTTTGAAAGCAGCTGCAAAGCAGGAAAATGTCCCCTTTCGCTACACTGTTGCACGCCACCGAGAGAGCAAGAGGGGCGCATTAACCCTCGAATAAACAATTTAATCATAGTGGGGTATTTTCAGAAAATTCCAGAATGGTAGATACTTTCAGTATCGCTCTGGTGAAAGACGTAAACGTTGTTTTTTGGCAATAAAGGCGTTCAGTGACCAGGTATGAATATCCAAATACTTCCCAACCTTCCGCTTCTCATCTCCTCCCCCTCCCCACTCCCTTCAGCCTCACAGCATTCCCCAACTGGAGATGTTATAGCCCCACTGACTCCGGACACTTGGGAGCAGTTCAAACTCTTGCGCGATATTCGCATAAAAAAAAGTAGATCAAAAATCATTTATTAGTAGGAACGCCTGCGCGGCCTGTTTCATACAAAACTTAATTTTGGATTTGAGGTCAAAATACTCACCTAAACCTAATGATTTTTTTTTAATTAAAGGTTTAGTAAATATCTA